>MU388739.1:380268-536547 GCA_022578815.1 Xylariaceae sp. FL0016
CGCCCCCCGCCGGGCCGCCCCCCCCCCCCCCCCCGCGCCCCCCCCCCCCCCCACGGGTGCTTTAGGGGGCTTACCTCCCCCATGTCAGCGTATGCAGGCAGAATCCTACACGATGTCTGCATTGGCGCACCGTTTTGAGAGGGAGAGAGAGCAAAAGAGGGCTTTATATCTGATCTGACATTCAGTGACTGAGACGTGAGTTATGCGGGATGGACGGAATGCCGACTTCCTGGGCTAAAAGAGTGTCATGTCTACGATCAAGCACCCCCAGAAAACCATCTGCCCTCTCTATTTGTATCACAGAAGAGCAGCTGAGTAGGTAGCTGCATGAGCTGACATTTCACTTCTGCGAAGAAAACTTCCGTGGTCGTCGCCATGCCGATCATGTCCCTACTCGCGTTGTTGACGATACCTCGCATTGGACGAGAATCGTTCAGTCCTGGTCTAGGTCGAGGTGATAGATCAGCGATGCACATAGTCATGCATCAATCCTACTTGTGAGGCCTCACTAACTGTGCATTCGCTGGACTCTCAAACCACAAATCAGATCGCCCACAGAGGAACGTGTGCTGTTGAGTCAAATTACATTGCAGCGTACGGGAAGCGACCTCTTCCGCAAATCCATACGACAAAAGCCCCGAGGGCATCATTCTCCTTGCTTGTCTGCCCAATCACGATTGGAAGAGTCCGCAATATCGACTGTGATACTGAGCTGCGCGCAAGCATGCGCCTGGATACAAGATCGAGAAAGCTTCATAGAATACCAGGGTCGATATTTCGCAAGAGTACGAAACCAAGATATGACAGGTTGGCCAGCGGACTGGAATCTTCGTCAAGTCAATACATTACCCGGCTTTTCGCATTGTTTGGTGCAAGTACGACTGGCTCGCGAGACCTGATACACTTGACTCGAAAAGTCGTGCCTGGCTTAACTATCCTTCACCAAGCAGTCCTTGAACTTGCCAGCATAGTAAAGCTCGACTTGATTGCCAGCGGTTGCGATGAACCCTCAGTAAGACGACAAGGCGAAATCTATCCTTGGATGGATCCATGATTCTACTAAGCCAATGGGCGCCCCAACCTGCAAGCCAACATCAATTACATCGGCATTTCAAACGATTTCAAACGCGGCATAAACACCCAAGGGAGGTCGTTAGTACCAAACAAGCCTACAAAATGAAGGTTCTTCTGATGCTTTAATTTATAGTACACTATGATAATTCCTGGCAAGTGATGGTGGTGAGCACACAAGCTACCGTTTGCCAACTCCGTCTTCATCATGTAAGCAATCCTCCACTTAACATGTTAACCCTCTCAGCGAACTATCTCTTAGCATTCATTGATCAGGCACCTGTGACTAGCAGGACTTGAGACGAAGTAGAGTAGCTGATCCATATCTTTATCCTGCATACCCTCAAGCGTCGATACTGTGGCCTTGGGAAAGGCGCGAAAGAAATGAGCGATGCCCAATCGTAGCTCGATCTGAGCCAGATGCATCCCGATACAATCTGTGCCGACACTAAGGTTAGCGCTGCCATGGGAAGAGGCTCACGTAAGAGGGTAGCTTGGGAAATCATACTCCTTGATCCATGGCTGAACGGCATGAAATGGTCCTTCATCTGCTTCGTGGGTGTCTCCCATCGCAAAGGGTCGAACAGCTCCGGCTCGGGGTACACCTCTTTATTCATGTGCAGACACCAATTGTGAGTTGTGACTACGGAGCCACCTGGTAAACATACTCCGTTCATCATCGTGCCCTCTTTGGGCACGTAGCGAGGCAAAGCAGTTGGGGCCACGGGGTATCGGCGCAAAGTCTCCGTAATGCACATATTCAAGTATGGCAAATTCTTCACGTCGTCGTCTGTGAAGTCGTCTTTCAGGCCCTCGACTTCCTTCACAAGCCTTGCCCTGATCTCGGGGTTTCGACAGACAGCCCATGTGAGGTACGTCAGTGTCGTGGAGGTGGTGTCGCTTCCTGCGATGATGAAAAGCTCTGCGTCACCAACAATCTCCTCCTGAGAAATGGTTTCCCCATCTGTCTCGCCTTTCATGATCTTGGTGAAGAGCATCGGCCTTGGATTCGGTTCATTTGTGACATGATTCCTGTATTTCTGTAGCAAATCTTTTGCGCTTGCTGTCATGCGCTCATCGCCCTCTCTCATAGCCTTCAGAAGGGGAACAGGAAGAAGGAGAAGCAGGTGGAAAATCGGCTTCGGAAATGCCGCAGAAAGGACGATGGAAAGGCCAACCCGCTCGAGGTCTTCGATATACGTGTTTTTCTACCGTCATCCCAATGTTAGCATTCAGTTCCTCCGCAATTACTTGGAAGATGGGATCGTTCACCTTCCCGCTCTCCAGCATGCGAAATGAGTCCCCGAAGCTCAACTGGCCGATCACATCGGTCGTGAAAAACATCCACCAATTGCATACATCTGCAGCCCCTCGCAGCTTCATTTCCTCGCTCATCTTTTCAACGGCCAAACGGGCTTTGGCCTCAACTTGGGGCACCATGTCTTTCAACCCCCTCTCCGAAAGGGGTTGTGACAATAGCTTTCGATGTCGACTGTGGACGGCTACATCACGTGTATTGAAGATGTTGATCTTGTTCTTGGGGCCGCCGCCGTAGAATGATGTCTTGAGGTAATCGGCCTTCACCCGGTGGATCTGTTTGGCGGATTCGCCATCGGAGACATCAACTTGATAAGAGGATATGCGCACAACCGGTCCTACGGAGCGAGAATGTCAGTCACGAGCCCATCCGATATACAGTTTCATATCACGACATACCGTATTTCTCATGAAGCCGCTGGACATACACAGGTCCCTTCCCCCGGACGTTATGATAGGCGAGAACGAGATTCGTCCACCTGGAGTACCATGGCCCAGGAATCTCTGACAGGGGGTTGATAAAGCCTCGGAGCACATACTATGACATGTCAGTTCCTTGACTCTCGGGATGATCAGCAAGTTGCAGTTTACCACAAAGGAAAGGGACACGAGGATCAACCCAGCAAGCTGATCATACCGTAGCCCGCGCAGGCTCGAGATCGCGGGAACTTCCATCTCGATGTAAGTCGACACTTATTTGTCTAAGAAGGGGCATAGAATGCAAATCTTCAATAAAACCTTGCTAGGGACATGGTAAAATGTGGTAGATATGCAGGCTGCCCTGTGCGACATTATATACAGGCGAGAAGAAAATATATCCGATTTCTTGCATGGTTATCGGTATAAAGCTTCCGTCAAATTATACGCATCTGTATATCGGGATATCACGGCACCGAATATTTGGCTGTTCTCAAGACCGGGAACACGACGTCAGAGTCGGAGATAAGAAGTGCGGCACGGTCGATTCGCTCGTACAACGGTCTCGGCGCCAGAACCCGAAGATCCCGCTGCAAACATATTCAGTTAAGTCCGAGCCAAGACGGTCGTTGGTTTGATCTCTCAATACACGGCACCTCGATTTATCCGAATGCTCATCCAGTGCTGCTAGCGTTCCTCGGCTTTTATAGGCAACGCCATTTATCTGGCTTGGCACGAGCCGAAGCGGATAGATTGTTTGACTGGAACGCCGTCGCCTTTGACCGGGGCGGAGGAACTTGATATCCTTCCTGTAAGACGCAGGGTTTAACCAAAAGTTATTTCGTTGCAGAGGCTTGGACCCGCGTGTCGCACTCCAAAAGTCCACAATTGGAATGACCCCTCGCAACATTATTGAATACCTAGAGAACAATATTAGAACGAATTAATTCATGCAAATGGGAAACATCAGGTAGTCAGATCGAACAATGGTTCAATGAGGTCTATTGGTAGCCATTGTTCAATAAGGTAACTATGTATTATATAATTGTGTATCAAGAGCATGACATCCAAGCTAGTGACCTCCCTCTATATATAGGCTTTGCCAAGATTGACGTTCATAATGTATAAGTAGGCTCGGCTCCAAACCGGGGCATGACCAACATCAAAGTAGATGAGCTTGTCTTCACTACGTGCGCTTTCAGCAGTAGGGTGCCTCACAAGGCAATCCATAGCTGTACGACGTGTAGATACCAATAGGGCAATCATGGGTGTCCTGGAGGTACGCAAAGAGAGTGTCGTTCGTGGAAGTCACTGATAGTGTTAGTGACGGCAATTCTTTTTTATAACAACTTAGGAGTCATTGTACTCACTGCCAGCGACGCATTTTCCAGCACCAACAAAGCAAGGACCGACATCAATGGTGTACGCATGTCCAGGTTCCATGTGAATCGGGGGGAAGGGGGGGAAAGGACCCGGAGCCGGTTGGTTGTTGTATGTGGTGTCTTTCCCAGGGCAGCTGCCTGGGTTGTAGCCGGTGAAGAAGAAACTTCCCTTGCCGTGGTATGCCAAGGCCTTGTGCTTGGGAAACAGGAACTCCAGTGTGCAGTTGGCATCAGCCCGGGAAGCAGGCACGTCGAAGCTGAAGATGGACGCGATATCGTTAGGGGTGAAGAGTCCAGTGTGCTGACGACCGAACTTCTGGTTCGGGTGGCTCTTGGAGACGTGAGTGATGTAGCTGGGCGACTCATATTGACCCTTCTGGAGATAGGCAGGGCATCCACCTCCAGTCTTGTAGTCGCGCTTCCATTCGTGGTCTTGCAAAACACGTTTGGAGAGGATATCGCCAGGTGCAGCCAATACTGCGCTGAACAGCAACGACAGGGCGAGGAAACACTTCATGATGAATGTGGGAGGGGGTCAGAACGAATGACTGGGGATATAATGATTGAATAGTATTAGGGTATTAGGGGAGTGGAGGGAGGATGCTTGGATGATGAGGATTCTCTTGCCTTCATGCCGGGAAAGTCATTGAACTTATACTCGGCTTGAGCCGGTCGTGAGCACAATTCATCATTCTCCACCCCGTGGTACATACCTAGGACGATATCCAATCCGGGTCTGGATATCGTGTTGAGATTGCCTGGAGGCATGGCTGAAAAGGGCGGATCGGGCGCTATTGGTGTGAGGCCAGCTCGCGCATATTCTCCAAGGGATGCCGGGCGTCAATAGTTTACGAGAGAAGGCGAAAGTGTACTCACCATTCGCAATGTTCCAAAAGAAAAGCCCTCCCGCTCTTGCCGAGTCGCCCGGTCGCCAAGCTACAAGTGCCCGTTTGCTATGTCCACCAAGCTCTTCTGTAGCTACTTAACATATGGAGGTAGTGATACCCTGCCTACGAAGACTTGGGCGAATCCAAGTTTCCCCGGAACGAGAGTCCCGATCAACCATGCCGGTCTCCTTTCATTTCCTCCCGCAAAGCTTACTTCCCTAGTATATCCTAGCGACACCATCTGTGCAGAGTGAAGGAAACCTGCATGCATCGTTAGTCTGGGCGCCAGCATGGACAGCGACACAACAGTCACACAGCTGCCACTTAACGTTGCGGGGAAGCTGGTCCGATTCTCAGCCTCACGGGCCACGGCCAATGTGGATAGACCAGCTGTAGACCTCTAGTGCAGGTTGTCAGCGTGCTCGGTCCCGAGATCGTTAGTGATTGTTCTGCTATCAAGCTGTCTTTCAGCTTCAGGGCCGTCAGGATCATAGCGTGCGCATAGCTTTGCGAATTGTGTCGAGACTCGCATGATCAGCATGACTCTCCAATCGGAGAGACACGAGATGGAGATGGGCGTTACCGCCGTTACTGTATACAGTTCGCGCCGGATGTGAACTTGGAAGACTAGCCAGCCGCAGGTTGCCGCATCTGCAATTCTCCTGATAGCTGATACCTTCCCGGAATCTACATCTTTCAATGATCAACTTTACGAGGTGCGCAGCGGGTGCGGCTGTTAGTACCTACAAACTAGTACGGACGATTCACCCCAGTCTGATTCAATAACACGCTAGGTACTCGTGGCCTTAGCCTGCCCCTGACATTGCTTTTGAGGCTGTAAGAGCCATCGGGGTCGTTCATCTCGAGGCCGGATGAGCCGAATGAGCCGGGGCCGATGTCGTCAAAGAACATCCCGTGATGACCTCGCCGTGGCCATTGTTACACGGGTATCGCAGATGCGTGATAATACCATCTTCATACCTTCAAGATATCAATGATCTTATTGAGTGCTCTAAGTCTCTCACGATTGCTTTGCTACAGAATTCCGGCAATGGACTCGAGTCCACGCGAGGACTCTTCTTCACTTTTCTTCTGGACGGAGATCACCGTCCGCTTCGTTGTACTAGAGCTGTCTCACACGACAAAGAAACGTGGCGTGGGCCCCCGCTGCCTGCCTCTCTTCAGCTACAGCACTGAACGCTCCGTTCGCAGCGCCACAGACTGCTTGTCTCTTGTTTTCGAGCTGGGCGCGTCTGGACTCGTCCCGATGCTTTGAGGTGATACGTGTGGAAATTGAGCGATGTGTTCGGACGACACTATGCCGTTATGTAATCACATACGTAGTAGTCCGCATGGGTCGCGGGTACCGGGACAGACCAATTGATGAAGCAGGCCCGAGGTAATGGTGGCATTTAGGGTCGACAATGGTCCAAGTCGGGTGAGCGACGCGGTCACGTCGACTAGCCCTACGAGGTAGAAGCTATCAATGCCATAGTCTCGAGGATTAAACCTCTTGAAGCCTCGCCAGCTTTTTCGCGGCGTCGCAGAAACCAAGCAGCATAGGCCACCACCTTCTTGTATGCCGACCAGAGCCCAACCTAAGCTTACATCTTCGTTGACCGAGCCATATGGAATGGCACAGCTCTAAACGCTCTGTTTTTAAGATCCCTGGAAGTAATCTCACGGAAGTGTAGGCAAGTGGTTCACTTTGCCTACGAAACAGGTGACACAATCAGAGAGCGTTACAAGGATTACCTCTGGCTGATTGATTTAGCAATAGATGATTACTGTACCTTCTCAGTCATTGCTGGCCGAGGCGTACCGGTATGCCGGTTGTCGGCCATCCTACAATAATGCTACAATATACCCCCCGAAGTAAGCTGTTGTATCTGCTTATGGGGGTATAGATCGTATGGCAGCTCATTGACGAGCTCATCTCTGATAATCGGGGTACTCGAAGACTCCAAAGGGGGTTCCTTTCCCGCGTAGCTCCTCTACGAGCAATTCATCGTCTCATTGTCCATCGAGATGCGCGTTACAATGCTCGAGAACCCAGACTTGCTACTCATCATAGCACGTGCTTTCTTTGAATATGGCGTCACAATGATAATCATATTATGATCTGCATACTTGAGATACGAATGAGCGTTTCTCCCATCGGCAAAAGGCTGGTACTACAGGCACTCCTCAGTCACGGAATATTGCACCTGGATAAGACACTGCGCAAGACTGGCATCGACGATGGTCCCTACAATGGTTCCGCCGTTCATGAGCCTGCATAAACATTTCCGCATCAATCGCCGCGCTGGAAAGTAAAGGAACGTCGTGTTGTCGAGAGAGTGCGCGGCCATCAATGGAAACCAGTGCGGGCCCGTGTCATCGTCATAGACGTAGACATTTATTAGGCCGCATCGATACTCAGGCATCCCGGAAATATGCCCTCCAGAGAAAGTTTGACATATACTAAACACCGGAGGAAAGTAAAGTCTGGGCTACTTGCCGGGTTACTCATGGTACTCCCGGGGCACCTAGAAAGCTCATGAAGTTGGAGGCAGCAGGACAGGCACATTCATCGCGTCCAGCTCATTGACATATCATGCCGTCACCGCAATACCTCTGCTTCGTGGCGAAATCTTGTCATCACTTTATAATCATGAGGTAGGTAGCTGTATGACTTATCAACAGCTGAAAGCTGGCAACAAGCCCCAGGTTTCGGACTGTCTTTGTTATTAGTTTTCTACTTCTGATTCTACACTTGAGGATTATTCACTTGTACCTGATCCCGATACTGTGTCGATGGGAGAGCCAAGCTTATCTCGTTTTTGAGACTCTTCCCTGCTAGTGAACAGAGGCTTATCGCCGACATAGGTCATGGGATGCAGCCGACCACATGATGTGAAGCCTCCATTTTGAGCCTTCTCACAAACAATGCGATTAGATTTACCAATGTACGCGCACACTCCATTATCTTCTCTGGATTCGATCTTCTGTTCGAAGTTGCACATAATGTATCTTTCCGGGGCAGTTCCTTCTATGGATCAGAGAAGCAGCTAGGGTTTAACAATGGCGAACTCGGTAATGGGTATATGCGATCAGATAACGGGGGTGTTTCTGGCAAGATAGATCTTCCGGGGAAGTTTGATGTGCTCTTGTTTTCCGTCGCGCCTCGGTCGTATATATAAACGGTCGCCCACAATACAGTCCCATTGTCTATATTTTCATGGCTCGAAAAAAAAAACACCACACCTCTTTCACACAGGTACCTAGAGCGCACACCCGATTCTTTCAAGACCATCTTTTCAGGTAGACACAAGGGTCAATTCCGCAATTTACATGAGTGCGTGTAAGTAATGGTCTGACACGATTGCTTGATCGAGCAGATTCCAGGCATGGAATGTGACGTAAATACGCATTTAGGACCATTCTCAAGATAGGTACCTTTGGATATTTGCGGATGCTTCATCCCAGCTTTATAATCTATAGGATTGAGGATGAGCTGATGTCTTTTGGAGCATAACTTCTTGAATGGAAAGTATCAAACCACTTCTTACAATAATGACCACACATCGAAAAAGTGCAGAAGATTGAAGCGCATCCGATTTCCTAGAACTGAAATCGATAAGAGCACGAACAAGTTGAGATCCGACATCGCTGGCAAAGACCCTTGGCGTGGGCGGCCCTTGGCTGACCAGGATGCGCTACGGCCTAGAAGGGTTAGTGTGTGCCCCTAGCACATGATCACCACCCCGCGTTCGCTCTTTCAAGCATTCACCTGTCATTCATACCCCACCATCTTTATTCTTCTGCTCATCAGGACGGAAAAAAAAATTGTTTCTTCCAATCCATTGAGAACTTTGAATCTTCATATTTTACCCTCTTATAGTCAACCTTTTGAGGTCCTTGATTACTGTCCCTTCACCCCTTTCGAATCTCACTCAATTCTTACTGTTTCAAGATGGCTACCAACGGCGTCAATGGGGCTACCTATGCTCTTTCTCAGGAGCACAAGGACGTCAGTCATTCTATCAATTGCTCCTCGTCCTGCCACAATTGTACTGACACACCAACAGATGCTTGAGAAATCTCTTGTTGACTCTGACCCCGAGGTTGCTGAGATTATGGTACGTTTTCCCGATTTACGTGCTGTACGTACCTACGAGACTAATTTTTGATAGAAACGGGAGATCCAACGCCAGAGAGAATCCATTATCCTAATCGCTTCCGAAAATGTCACATCCCGAGCTGTCTTCGACGCCCTAGGCTCGCCCATGTCCAACAAGTACTCCGAAGGCTACCCTGGTGCTCGGTATTACGGTGGCAATCAGCACATTGACGAGATTGAGCTCCTGTGCCAAAAGCGAGCCCTCGAGGCTTTCCATTGCGACCCCGAGAAATGGGGTGTTAATGTCCAGTGCCTGAGTGGAAGCCCAGCCAACTTGCAGGTTTACCAGGCTATTATGCCTCCCGGAGGACGATTGATGGGCTTGGATCTGCCTCACGGTGGTCATTTGAGTCACGGGTACCAAATTCCCGCAAAGAAGTAAGTGATATAGACCAATTGAGTACAAATCTCCGCGCTAGGGACTAACTAACACGTTATCAGGATCTCGGCCGTTTCCACCTACTTCGAGACTATGCCTTACCGCGTCAACCTCGAGACCGGCATCATCGACTATGACAGACTCGAGGAGAATGCCCAACTGTACCGCCCGAAGATCCTTGTTGCTGGTACCTCTGCCTACTGCCGCGAGATCGACTACGCTCGCATGCGCAAGATTGCGGATTCTGTTGGCGCCTATCTTGTAGTCGACATGGCACATATCTCTGGCTTGATTGCCGCTGAGTGCATCCAATCCCCTTTCAAGTATGCCGACGTCGTTACTACCACCACCCATAAGTCGCTTCGTGGCCCCCGTGGTGCCATGATTTTCTTCCGCAAGGGTGTCCGCAGCACCGACGCCAAGACCGGCAAGCAGACCATGTACAATCTGGAGCAGGCCATCAACTTCTCGGTTTTCCCTGGGCACCAAGGTGGTCCTCACAACCACACCATCACTGCCTTGACAGTGGCTTTGAAGCAAGCCGCCACTCCTGAGTTCAAGGCATACCAACAGAAGGTTGTCGACAATGCCAAGGCCCTCGAGCACAAATTCAAGGAGCTGGACTACAAGCTCGTGTCCGACGGTACCGACTCCCATATGGTCCTCCTTGATCTGCGCGCCAAGGCTTTGGATGGTGCTCGTGTCGAGGCCGTTTTGGAACAAATCAACATTGCATGCAATAAGAACAGTATCCCCGGCGACAGATCCGCTCTTACCCCCTGCGGTATCCGTATTGGCACGCCTGCCATGACGTCTCGTGGCTTCGGTGAGAAAGACTTCGAACGCGTTGCCGAGTACATCGCTCAAAGTATCGACATCTGCAAGGAAGTGCAGGGTAGCCTTCCCAAGGAGGCTAATAAGCTCAAGGACTTCAAGGCTAAGGTTGCCAGCGGCGAGATCACAAAAATCAACGAGCTCAAAAAGGAGATCTCGGAATGGTGTCACACCTTCCCTCTTCCTGTGGAGGGATGGAGAGTGGATGCTGGCATCTAAGCACTTTCTATTTTGTTTCATTTTCATTGCATTGACACGTAAATACAAGGTTCAACCTAGACGTGTGGCGAAAGGGGCAACTCAACTGTTCTCTGGTATGCGGATATGGAATGGGGATTCACTGGGAAACGGAACGAAAATGGATATCATTCTTGCATTGCATTCATCAGGCGTTGCAAGTCACTCAAGCTACAGGAGTTTGGTAGCTTAGGGTTCGGGCATTGAGCGGTACTGCTTCAACGCGGTCGGGATACGGCTTATTCCAGATAATGGGCTCGTAATCGGACGCTTATGTCATTTAAATAGTAAATGAGCGTAGATCTGAAAGCAGTCAGTTCGAGAGAGGAGAGCTGCACCTCAATCTCATTGCAGTATTCACCTGCCTTGGACATCGGACTATTGTTGTATGTACAGTTCAATGTGATTTGTGCAATGAGGGTCGTGCAGGCATCTGGGGCCAGGCAATAGGTACGGCCGGTTCTATCACGTCATCGGTCTGTAATTTGGAGATCGCAGAGTATACTAACTAAGTAATGTCGAACTCCTCCTCTAGTACACAAACATTACGTGCTCTAGTTAGCTAACCTCATTCCAGATCTGCCAAATTAAGGATTCGTCCATTAATCGCTGTTCTGCTACAGGTTTTTAGTGTCCACAATGCCTCTCCCAGATGCCGACCTACACCACGTGGCTACGGGCCTCGCCAAGGACACTGTCAGTGTAAGATACGATACGACTGTCGACACTCAAGGCATTCTGCTGACCGGGAGTTCTGTAACAGAAACACTCCGCAGAACAGCCTCTCAAGCTCTTCGCGGGCTGGTTCTGCCCCTTTGTGCAGAGGGCATGGATCGCGCTCGAGGAGAAACGTATCCCATACCAGTATGTCGAAGGTACGTTTGTCGCGTCGCCTCAAGACGATAGCTTCACACTCTCAAAGCCGTTTTGAGGCTTGAGTTGGACCTGTGCGTGAGTCCAAGAGGCGCACCAGCTGCCACTGACCCAGGTAACAGTGAATCCGTACCACAAAGGCCCCGACCTCATGCGCGCCAACCCGCGCGGGCTGGTTCCGACGCTCGAGGTTGCTCCTGGCAAGTCGCTGTACGAGAGTAATGTGCTGTGTGAGTACCTGGAGGACCGTTACCCCACGCATAAGCCGCGGCTTTTCCCGGTGGTAGGACAAGGCGAAGATGGGGATTTTAAGAGAGCGCGAGCGCGTATCTGGATGGACTATGTTACGAGTCGGGTCATCCCAGCGTTTCATCGGCTGCTGCAGTTCCAGGTTCAGGATTTCGAGGGTGATGGAGAGGCTAGGCTGGATGAGTGTGAGTGATGCTTCAGTGGCTTTGAGCGATTGGATTCGAGGTCAGGGCTCTGGGAGTCACGGTGGTATACTGACTTGTGAAACAGTGAGAGCTGAGTTTCGGAAATGTCTTCTCGAGTTCACAGACGAGATGGCGGAGGGAGGACCATACTTCTTCGGGGAAGACTTTGGTATCGTAGATCTGGTACTTCTTCCTTGGGCTGTGAGTGTTTTCTTTGCTTGAGATATTTACCGCTATAGACACGTCATCCCTTAGTCTCGACCTCTTCAATATGCCAGGTTCTATGAGCAGCTAACACAAGTGAATATCAGGTCCGTCTGTGGGTCTTTGAAGAGTTCAAAGGCGGACTTCGCATCCCGGAACTGGGACAGGGAGGCCAAAATGAAAAGACCTGGGTAAGGTGGCGCACTTGGCTTGACGCGGTGTCTTCCCGCGATAGCGTCAAAAATACCACAAGCGATAAGGAACATTACTTGCCGATTTACAAGCGATATGCGGATGATGTTGCGCAGAGTGAGCTTGCTAAGGCCACGAGGGCGGGACGTGGTGTGCCATGATTCCGGATGCCCGGTGTTGAGCTTTAGGTCATTCCCATAGTACTTTATACTAGTTATACTGAAACCTGGTATTAGTTCCATAACTCAGCCAATATGCCATTTTATCTGCTATATCACTTAGACAATAGTTAGCGTTTTCACGCCTATGAGTATTAGTTACTGACTCAAAACCTTTATCGGGATGTTCGCTTTGGACTTTGATCACCCATACTTAGACTCTTTGTAGACCTCTGTCATGGACTGTAACAAACATTTGTCTCTGGACTTCCACATGGAGGCCGCCATGATAGCTAAGAATGGGCAATTACACAGGCATAGGACGCATTTCAAAGCTACGTATCAATTCTGTGATTTCAGTCCTTACTTCTACTTTGCAGCCTATACATAGCTCTCGAATGCAAATACATCATTGTTCCCCCTCCCCCCATACCCTTTTTAGTCTCTGTCGGCATCAGGTCATACACTCGAAGGATCCTTTTATAATTACAGGTGCATATCGTGCTCAATTTGGAAGATTGGAGTATGACCAGGGCAGCTTTCCCATGAGGCAGTCTTCGTAAGTAAAGGTGACCCCCCCCCCCCCCCCCCCAGAGAGCTATGTTTAACGCGACCTTGCGCTGCAGCAAAGTTCCATTGCCCTTCCTCTTCACACTTAACACTTATGCATTGACAGCCTTACAATATTGATTGTGGAAACTATGCCCTGAGATCGAAACGTACTGTCAGACCGAGTATCGAAATAGCACGTGAATTCCAGCCGGAAAAAAAACACGATGAACGTAAAGTCAATTTAATGGTTAGAATCGACATCAATACATCGAGGGCAAGATAAATGCATTTGAAATCCATGCACTGAGCAAGAATCTTTGGTATTCAACTTGGGAAACCCTTCAAAAAATGATTCACGGGTCAGCAGTGAAATTTCGAAGTAAGTCATGATTGCAACAAGGGCGAGAATGTTGATTAGCAGACATTTCAAGTGTGATGTGAATCGATTCGGTTTGAAACCTTCCCAATGATGAAATACCTTGTACGATCAATTATGGTGCTAGTCTAACTATTGATACTGTAGTGGCTGCATCTCTGATTATGAGTCCAGTTCAGATGATCAACTTGGCCTGGTTTTGTCTCAGTCCTCGAGACGCGGATCCATTAACTTATAGCCACGAGTTTTAAGCTGCACGGGCATATCTGCAACCAAAAAATGACGACCAGTATGGCTACCATCTAGCATACTGCTAATAGCTCAAGAGTAGAACAAGATGAAAGAGAAAAGATATAGACGACTTAAAACCGATACCAACTCCTAATGCTACATTTTTGAAAATTTCATCTGTGATAGGTAGGCTAATTTATGACGTAAAGTCGTTTGAGGTATAGTCCGACATGGATAATGTCATTATTAAAGAGTGTTTAAGAGGGGGGGAAAAGTTGGCGGCAGAGGGTCCCATACCTGTGCTGAGCGGGATTCGAACCCATGAATTCTCTTTCAATCAGCCTACCGGGTACAGCGCACCGAGATGGACTGCACCCCTAGTTGCTGTCCTCGCAATATATAAACCATAGCACGGTTTAGCGAAACTTGCATAGGTAACAGAGGCCAGCTCTTTGACGTCGAAGAACGGGTGTCAACCTAGACTGGTAGCATGCCACCAGTACCTACTATCCAGGGGTTTTCACTGAACTTCGCTACTAGGCATGTTTGATACTGCTCGAGCAAACTGTTGACGTGCAACCATTACACCATCAGTCTGATATGAGGGCCTCGATGCTGAACCATTGGCATATTTAGCTATATAACATACATCCCCCGCTTCACTCGGCTAATCTCCGGAATTCAGCCAAGGCGTCTTTTCCATTGGCTACTTTTTAGATTAGCCTTGATTAGTGTTGCCTTCGCAACCCACTTCAGGGACCTCCTCGCATGCAAGTCCCCAGAGTGGCAGTTGATACTATTCACAGGCTTGTTGCCGCATGCACCACAGAAGGTAGCTGCTTCCACCTGCACGGCCCGCCTCCAGAAAAAGTCTTTGCCTTGAGCCCGTACCCTGCCAGCCCATTCTTTGATACTTGCACTGATCCTGTTGGTGCCTGTGCCACAGTTGTCGAAGCTCTTCCCATGATGTTTTGTATCTTTCTTTTTCTGTTGGCTGTCTGTGCACATGGACTTAGCCAAGTGAACCTAGATCTATGTATACTTTTTTAACAGTCTGGTGCCGGCTTTATATCAAAAATATCATTGGCAAAGATCACTATTTGCTTTTTAACTAGCAAACATTCATCCAACTGATAGGTATTGGTATGCAGGTAGACATGTCTGAAGTCATCTGAGTGAACTCTTTCAGACTGACTGGCTAGTAAATGAATTCAGAGATCTTGCTTTTGAAACTATACAGTCATTTTTTGCCAATATCATCGTGTTGTAGCGTGTTTTCCTTTTATTACTCCAGACTGGTGTGGAATAGGAAATAGGCTGGCTTTCATAGGTAGGAAGATAAGTGTCACCCATTGTGAAAAGACTCACTGCCTCTCCGTCCCACACGTCCTCGCACAAAGGCCCCAAGTTGTCAAGGGCCATATATGGGGTGTGGTCAAAATGATCATTTTTACAGAGCAAAGAGTTTCTTCATGGAGGATGAGGCCCCTGTAAACATGTTATGATAAAGATTGCCTCATTCTATCTTCGATCCGATCAACATTACCAACCCACAGAGATTCAGCTGATCAGGATGGGTGAAGTGAAAGCAGGTATGTTTGTGGAAGGATTGCCAGTTCTCATGATTCATTACAAGACGTTCCTGCTAAGACTGGTGGCAATAGCGCAATGTTAGGTGTCAATTCCAAGTTGGGATACCTTGGTTACCGTGTTTGTCCCATTCCTGTACTTGCTTGTAATCGTGCCGAGGTCGCGCACGCGTTTTTGCGCGTTCCTCTGCAACCGTAATCCCGCGTTGCCACATTGCTATTCATGCACTGCCTTTTCCTTCTACCTTCCAGTCATCTAACTACCCATTCGCTCGAAGGTCAGTTCCACTACAATCTCCTACCCGTAGCTCTTGAGTCCGCTTTACTTATCTAGAATATAGTGTTTTTTAATAGGGCTGGCAAAGGTTTAACCTTCACCGGCTCTATGACGGTAAGTAGTCATTTCCCCTTCACTCAAGACCAAACAACTTGATTGACAACCTGGGCAGCAAATGTCGAAGATGGATATCGTAAATGAGCTAATCGGACCTCCTCACGAAGTAAGTATACTCTTTTTAGTTACGTCAATACTACGCATTGGCATTAAAACTTTGGAAAGCCAATGCCAAAGACGGACAACACCAACGTGTCAATCAGACCTGCCCACCAGGCAAGCCTTCCTACCCCACCTTTTCGTTCCAGGCTATGTCGCTGACTCTTCTTCGAGGAGATGGCTAAGGAGCGTACTCGTGATCGCGGTCAAGCTCCGGCCGAGACCCAAAGACTTCAGGCCCGCGTTCACGAGCTTGAAGGTATCTCCGTCGATTATCATAAAGTTCGAAAGGAACTTGAAATGAAAGAAGAGATCATCGGAACGTTGACTCGTCAGTGCAACTCCCTCCAAGACGAGAATGCGGCCTTGAAGCATCAGGCCTATAGCATCGACCCCGAGAACTCCCAGAATCTGCCGGCGGAGTCCAAAGGGATCAAATACGGGTACGACACCCTCATGCCCAAATTCAAAGCTCTGAAAAGAGAGATCCAGAACCAGAGACTGCTTTTGGCAAACTTGGAGGAAAAGTCTCAAGAGGGCCGCAAGGATCTCCAATTGGCACTCCAGGGAGTCACTGAAGCAGGCGAGGTACTGGATGGGGCCTGACGGTCAGCTTCATCAATGCCAGTCCGGGGATCATCTGCATGACCGTTGAATGATTAGGTACATGGTCGAGTCAAAGCATGGTCTTCATATCAGGATGATGTACCACTTTTCACATTGCGGGCACGAGTTACAGCATTGAATTAGGCTACCTTAATTCATGAGGTTTGGCTGGAGATCTTTCAGACTGCAGCAACACAATGGAACCGACAAGGTCGAGTTATTCCAGATAGCTAGCTAGTATATGAAGCAAGGATTGCCCTCATGAATACAAGGAACCTTCATCACTAACCATGATCATTCTACCCATTCAGTAGGCTCAGCTTTGTACACATACCAAGGCCGACAAGTTCTAATTTGGAAACCGCGTTCGAGGTGCCTTCCAGAAGGCACCTGGCTTGGTTGACATTGCAAAATCCACCCACTGCAGCCTGCTAACAGACCAATCGGTTCTCCTCATGCGAATCTGTTAGTTCTAAGTACTCAACTGATTCCATGACTGCTCCTAACAGACCACGAGGACGCTCAGTGCTTTGTCGACTTGCACCGAAGACCGAATTTCCTTTCGCTAGCAATCTAGTTATATAATCCCAAAGCTTCTCGTTTGGAACTCCCTGTGCACCGCCTGCAAACATCAAACCAATATGCTTTAATACTGGTCCGAGGGTCCTTGTACATCGACGCATGTGAGTGTTTGTAAAGATCAGACACAAAATTGAAGTTTCTATACTGACCGCATGTCTGCGTTTGACGACAGCCACGCGACTTACGCTAACTACCTTCTAAGCCTCCATGATGAAAACCGCTGCCTTTGATACTGGGTGCGCGAGTTGGCTGAAGATGGCGAAGACGAGGTCGCCATCGTCAAAGTCAAAGACAATGCTTTCAAGGCCAAAAACAAGGAGATTCATTAGCTGAACAAGCGCTTGGTGCAGCTTCACCGTGAGACGCACCAGATCATCAAGGATGACGACAACCAAAACTTACAGTTTGAGGCACGATTCGGCGATATGCGTACAAAAGAACATACCCGACCTACCAGTGATTGGATGTGCCAATACGCCCGGAACAACAGGACAATTCCACTGAACAGAGACAATTTGCGGGTACCGATATCGGTCGAAGAGCAGCATTAGCAAGTAATTTCTGCTGTAACTTTTCACGATACTCCAATAAACATGGGTGATCACGCCGCAACAGGAAGAGCAGATTCCATCGGGGTTCCGGAGTCTTTGCTAGAGGTTTTTATGTCTTGGGTAGTTAAGATGTGATGTGTGTAAGGGGCGAAAGTAGCACTTGGCGTGCATCTCGTTCCTCCCAGACAGTTCAAAACGCGTGCCGCTAGTCGACCATTGCAACCAGCCGACGAATCACTTAGTTATTATAGGATTGATAACCGATAGTAGGTAGCGGTGTTTAGAATATTTCAAAGACCACCTGCTTAGCGAGCCATCTGATATAGAATGGATCCGGGCTGAGATGTCTTGCTCAAATTCACTAGGAACCCATCCAGATTACGTGACAATCACTTCAATTGCAGGACACTTTACTGTTGTTCAGCAAGCCATGTGAGTTTATACAAGTCTTGAAAGTGCTATGAGCCGCGTTTTAGCTACGTGCAGTGTTGTTCTTGTTGATGCTGGGAATACTTAACCTGATGACATCGTGTTGGGATTCTATCTTTCCTTACCCAGGTACTGGAGTACTGTTGAGATGGAGGATGATCTCCCTCGCCAAGCTAGCTAGAATTAGACAGCAGTGTCATCGCAGCTGCTGCCTTCCAGCACTCATTGCATCATTGGATCGACTTAACCATAAAAAGCCTAGCGTGGTCATCTCCCAAAGGTCACAAGCTACAACACAAGTGGCAGCTGTTGCTCGGTCCACCAAGCTCCCTGCCCTGTGTTTGTCTCACACGCGACCAGCTCAGCTCCACCTCCACTACTACCCTGGCCACTCTGCCGCAACACAGTGAAGCTGTTGCTGTCGCTGTTACGGAGCAGCGTCATATTCATGTATCAGGAAGGGCCGCACGGGTGCCTGGACAGAGCCCGGAGGCACAGCGGGCAGTCCAATCCGTTATGCACAGTGGCTTGAATTGCATAAACGAACGATAGGACTACATAGAACTGGCATCAGTAAATGCATTAGGACAGACGGGACGAACCTGTCCACCTGGTAGCTTGAGGTACTTAGCGCATCTACAAGCTGGCCAAGCTTGCTCATTGATTGCGCCCACCCACCTTCTTATCTCCCCCAGACAACGGCGCTGCATCATCCCATCAACTCCGTCTCTTCCTCTCTCCTACATCATCTTCCTTCATCATCCCCATCCCCTCTGCGCCCCAATAAGAGCATCAAATCAGACTGCATCGACTGCATCATCTAGTTCTCTTCGAATCCCCATTTCTATCTCGTTGTTTTTTATCATCAGAGTTGCCCATCATGAAGGGAGCTCTGCTGAGTGCCGCAGCTGTGCTGCTGGGCTCTGCTCACGCCGACGTCCACAAGATGAAGCTGAAGAAGGTCCCTCTGTCTGACCAGCTTGTCAGTACTTTCTCTCGAATCAACATGCCCCCCTCAGAATTTGATGCTAACACTGGTTACATTATAGGATAGTATTCCAATGGAGGCTCAGATTAGAGGTCTTACTCAGAAATACCTCGGCGCCCGACCTGACATCCACGCCGATGCTGTCTTCGGAAACAACAATCCTGTCAACATTGAGAATGACCACCCTGTCCCTATTTCCAACTTCATGAACGCTCAGTGTAAGCTAATCCAATTTATCCCCCGGATCTTTGCTGCCATTCTAATAATTGGTAGACTTTTCAGAAATCAGCATCGGAACGCCACCCCAGGACTTCAAAGTCATCCTTGACACCGGAAGCTCTAATCTCTGGGTTCCTTCTCAGTCCTGCGGAAGCATCGCCTGCTACCTCCACTCCAAGTACGACTCGTCCGCTTCCTCCACCTACAAGAGCAACGGCACCGAGTTCGAGATCCGCTATGGGTCTGGCAGCCTGAGCGGTTTCGTGTCTCAGGACTCTATGACTATCGGCGACATTACTGTCAAGAACCAGGACTTTGCCGAGGCCACTAGTGAGCCTGGCCTGGCGTTCGCCTTCGGCCGCTTCGATGGCATTCTTGGCATGGGCTTTGACCGACTCTCTGTCAATGGCATCGTCCCCCCGTTCTATCAGATGGTCAACCAGAAGCTAATCGATGAGCCTGTATTCGCTTTCTATCTGAGTGGAGAAAATGGTGGCGATGACTCCGAGGTTGTTTTCGGTGGCGTCGATAAGGACCACTACAGTGGCAAGATCACCGAGATTCCTCTCCGCCGCAAGGCGTATTGGGAGGTTGACTTCGACTCCATCTCGTTCGGTGATGAGACTGCCGAGCTCGAGAACACCGGTGTCATTCTGGACACCGGTACTTCGCTCATCGCCTTGCCTACTGATTTGGCTGAGCTGCTCAACAAAGAGATTGGTGCGAAGAAGAGCTACAACGGCCAGTACACTGTCGACTGCTCTGTCCGTGATTCTCTTCCCGACATTAGCTTCAAGCTAAGTGGTTACGACTTCGCCATTTCCGCCTATGACTACATCCTCGAGGTTCAGGGTAGCTGCATTTCCACCTTCATGGGTATGGACTTCCCTGCCCCCGTCGGTCCTCTGGCCATTCTTGGTGATGCCTTCCTCCGAAGGTGGTACTCTATCTACGATCTTGGCAAGGGCACTGTTGGCCTTGCCAAGGCCACATCTGCCTCGAGCAAAGGACGCGACAATGAGTTGTAAAGTAGTGTGAGGACAACTTCGCTATTGAAAATACGATTAGGCTGTGGAAGATTCACATCACAGAATTGGGACTAGGGTCTTTCCTTTTTTGGATCTTTTTATTCAGTCAAGCAGTCCTAAGGGACCTGCGCGTCTGTACACTACCCCTACCATAGTGTTTCTTTGCATATGAACTTGAGGTTATTCAGGTATCTCGCCTCTCCAAACGTCCTCATTGCTGCAATAACGTACTTGTCTTGTAAATTGCTCATGTGGATATTCTATGCTAATGTCATATATCACTTCGTGGCGCCATTGGCTTTCAGCGCCACATAAAGGATGGTATTGGGCTTGTCAACGAGTGATGGTGATATGTATGCGTATCCGAATTTCCACAAGCACTTGAGGTCTCCACGACAGAATGGGAAGTGCCGCCCTCGATCTTCTAGTGTCATGTCTTTCACTGATTTCACTCACTATAAAGTTCTTTCAAGCTTCAAATATCATGTGTCGTGGAATCGCCAGAGAAGGAGGTTCACAAGATTCCAATGGCAGAAACGTAACGAAGAATGGACGACTACTCATTTCGACTTTACTCCGATTAGGATATATAGATATAAGTATATACAATACGATCCATCCTTCTGCGCTCTCTCCCTTGTAAGCTTGTTTGTCTAGAAAATATGCAACGCGTAGTATGGATGCCGGTATACTATTATGTCTTCTGCCTGATTCGTTCCTGACCGCACCCGCGATCCATTTCTCGCTGTATACGACAGACCGTATGAGAGTTTGAAGGTTTTGCGCCGCCGGCGCCGGTGTACAAGGAGTCAGATAATGAGGAGCGATCTGGAACTCAGCGAGCGTGCTCTACTGCTCGCGGGCTAACGACGAGTAGGGGAATGAGTATGGAGACAGCGGCGAAGAGAAATATCGAAGGGGGTGGGAACGGGAACGGGAATGAGGGTGGGGTGTTGCACCCGCTGGTGGCAGAGATGAGTTCGCGGGAGGCGGCTTGTGAGCTTGGCCAAGGGGTCTCGATAATAGCACTGATGGGATCTAGAGAGTCCGATTGAGGTTGTCTGGGTGGACTCATTTGATGCGTTTTATGATTCCTTTGCGTGGCGAAGAAGTTCGGGACGTAATTGCGAGATATAGGGTGAATCGAGAATGAGGTTCTAGTCGAAATTGGTGTCGAAGACTTTGATGCTCCTTTGGCTTACTCACATATTACTTCCAATAAGGTTTGATCGCGAGCATTTAGGTATGAGTTGGCAAGTTATAAGTTTAGAGGTGTGAAACGGAGATTTGAGACCGGAGACCACAGCGCTAGGAAGATAGGGAAGACGAAAATATGTATCATGCAGGCATTACAAATGAGATAGGAGTAGGAATGGCTTTCCCACCCAGGCCCCTAGTGACACAAGACTCGCATCGCACTTTTTGGAAGAAAAAAAAGAAAAGTCTCGTGAAATTTGGTATCTAGTCGTTCATGTCAATGTCTTCATTGGAATCTATCCTCGGACTGCAATATTTTTCTCCGCCCTCGTACCATCGAAAGATTGAGCAATGTATATTGTGGCTCTGAATACGCACTGATTAGTTGCTAGAGCGTGGCGTCTGCATTTGTCAGTATTGCGGTCTTTACATCCTTTTAGTGAGGAGCAACTACGATCTGAATAATTCTATCTTCCTAAAGTGACGATTGTACTAGGCTTGTAGGCAACCGAGCTATCTCATATCTAGGTAAGTACCGCGACAGTCTTTGCAACCCCTTGAAATTGTCGATATAGACTCACAATGGCTTTCGGATCTAAACGCAGATGAGGAGATGAAGAAAAGTTTCACACGAAGACCATGACCTTGACCAGTTCTCCGACCTCAGGACAGAAGGATTCGACTACGCAGCTCTGTGACGCTTCCAGATTTAGCATTGTCACTTGACGATGTAAATCACATAAGGGGAGGCTGTCAAGCATAAAGATATACTATTCCCTTGATCTCATGGAAGCCTATGTATAGCGAAAGTAATGCCCAAGAAGTGGTTACAGCATACTCTTGCTGGGGGGAACGGTACACTGACATGAATTAGCAACCTGTAGGGGCCGAACTACATTCCTGAGACGCTGTCACGTGGGGAAGAGATTGGTCCCACTATATGTTAGTGGACAAACTTAGCGTCGGAGGGCGCTTGGACCAACAAGATATGGACACTCATTCTGTCGTGGTGACAGCCTCTCCCTCCCTCCTCCCTTTGCTGTGCTGTGCCTCCGCGCTTTGGGAAACCTTCATTAATTTTACCCATCAAGAAAAATACAGATTTTCAATTAACAGTTACTTGCTTAGCACGACCATCTCGACGCCGATGATTTCACGTTGTGGGTTCGGATAACCCTGGATTCTCGTCGTGGCTGCTCAGCACTTGATACAGTGGTGTTGTTTTTGTCGTGTTGGAGGCTTGCAGGGTCGTAGAGTGGAATTTCAACTGGTTTGGTTCAAGCTTTTTTTGTCTGCCTTCCGTCCATTCCCGTTCGCGACTGGCCGTGCAGCAACCAGTCACTGGACAGTCTGTCAGTCGCCAGCAACCAACAACGAGCAGCGCGCAGCGCGCAAGAGCCGCAAACGAACCTGCCACCACCTACCTCGTGCAGAGGTGGTTAGAGTTACTCGCTACCTAGACCTACTGTCTACCACCTACAGCCTACAGGCATCGACCACTATTTTGTCTACTACCATAGAGCCTTCCTCCCATCTCCATATCCACGCACGCCCGCGACAGCAACATCCGCAGTTGATTTCACCACCTCCACCGCCGCGACGGCAACATCTTCTTCACACCAGAAAAGATGGCGTCGCCTGCCGTCGCACTCCCTAACGGCGTGTCCACGTCTACTCCAACGCCAAATCCCACCACGCCCATGCAGCTCGACACTCCCACTCCCACTGCTAACACCACTACCCATCTCGATGCCGATCATTCGCAATCCATCAATGCATCAGCCAAGCGCAAACGCGAAGATGGTGATGCTACCGACGCCCACTCCAGCAGCCCTGCCGTCAATGGAAATGGCACATATTCTGCCACTCCTCCCCCCGTTACAATCGAGATTGACAAGCCCACTGTCCGCGATTATTTTCAGCTTCTCCAAAGGTATTCCTAGCCACTTCGGTTTATATCAACTTACGCCATCCACGCGTCTCAATTTCGCCGTCTACCGCTTTTCTGCGAGTCTATACTACATACTTATTGCTCATTTACTAACCCAAACTGTTCTGCAGACTCGATGTAGACCCATCTGTCCTCAAACGCCCGCTACCTGGTCCTGCGTCATCCGATGAACCTCAGGCCAAGCGGCAGAAGTCTTTCGATTCGGCTGCACAGTCCATCGCCGACAAGGTCGCGGGAGACGAATATCACGATCTAGACTCCATCATCGCCGACATCCATACCTCCATCTCCGGCCACCTCAGTGAAATGCGCGATGTTGACGAGGATGAGGACCTGGATGAGAAGGACGCTGCGATTGCGCGCATTATTGATTTCAAGAAGAAGGCTGTTAGCCTGTTCCGACAAGAGCTGGGCCATTCTAGCGATCCTAACCCCCCTCAAGCGCTTCTGGACCTGGAAACAATTAGTGATCTTCAGTCGAACGCGAGTGGAAATATGGTACTCAGTATCTATGGCGATGCCCCACGACCCAGGCAATTGTACTCGAGTCTGCAGCAACCTATGGTTAAATCTGAAGACGGCGAAGTTAGCTTCAAGCCTCTTCGAGAGATTAGTTTGCCAAATGGCATCAAAACTGCCAAGGCAGTACCCTTCTTCTTTCACGGCACTATGGAAAAGGACAAAAAGGTCAAGACTTTGGGAGAGCTGTTTCCAACTCCTCGCAATCTACCAGGCTTACCTCCTCCCAAAGCCCCAAAGAGCACCGTCAAAGGTATTCAGGTCGGTTGGCATCGTCCAGAGTTGACAGAGAAGTCCAAGTATCGGTCCGGAACATACTTTAGCCAGAACATTTCCTCGGGCCGTTGGCTCGATTATAGCAATGCTGCGCCCCCCTCACGGATCATGACGAAGCAACGCGAGCGGGCTCTCAGTCTTGCTGGGAACAAACCGTCCTCGTCAGATCTTGAGATGAATGAGATGGAATCTCTATTCCGCGGCGCGTTCTCGAGTTTTGCACCTTCAAAGGACGATTCTGCTGCCATGATATCCTCCGGTATGCTCAGTCAGACTCTATGGTGGCAGAAGGTCGGTCAACGCAGCTTTGATCGATTGATTGAGGCCGATTTTCCAGATAGTATAGAAGAGGGCAACAATGCGGATGAAGAGGCAGTAGCTGAAGTGGACGAGGAATTGATTCAGAACGCCCTTGACAACTGGAACGAGGACATGATCGATCCGAGTCTCGAGGATGCTTGTTGTCCAAAGAAGCCTGAAGGGGAGAAAGATGTGGACGATATACTGCAAGATGTATCGGACATGATTCAAACATTGATCTCATACCAGAAGAATCGCAACTTGACATTGCCGACTGCGTCCAGTCAGAGTCGATATGCAGCAGATCCTGGCCACAATGATATGCTCACGAACGGTACACCTGCTCAACCTGGCGAGGAAGAAACGGCGACATATCAAGCTTTGAAAGCTCAACTTGTTTTGGTCATCCAAATGCTGCCGCCGTATGCTGTCGCGCGGCTCAATTCCGACAAATTGCAAGAACTGAATATTTCTACAAAATTAGAAGTTCGCACAGAGGAGTACCAGGGCGTCCTGGACGAGGATGAGTCAGCTGCTCGCGCAAGGACAGCACAGAGTTCTTCTGCCAGCACTCGCCCTCCTGCGCATCGGTCTTCTAGCTCTTCAAGCAGTATGCAGTATAACCAGCAGTACACCCCTACGGTACCCCGTGCCCCTATCACCAATCCCCCTTATTACGGCGCAGCACAGCCGCACACCCCCCGCGCAGCCCCTCAGCCTGCTGTTCGCGTCCCTCCGCAGACGATGCCTCCAGCATATCCTCAGCGACCACCCTCTCATACAGGTTACCGATCGCAGAACCATTACGCAGGTACAGGAATTTCTCAGCCATACAATAAGTCTGTGCCTTACTCCCAGCCTAGCACGTACGGAACGCCAACTCAGAGCCGGCCCCAGTTCCAGTCATATACGCCGGGCTATCCTCATATGGGCAACCCTACTCCACAACCCAGATTTCCCTCGTATACGCCTAATACGCAGCCGCCTTCAATGCAGCACCAGCCTTATCAGCCTCAACAGCATACGGGTACCCCTACTCATGCCCCTTACAATCCGTATACCAATGGCGCGGGAGGCATGCACCGG
The DNA here is from genome assembly GCA_022578815.1 of Xylariaceae sp. FL0016. Classification (NCBI taxonomy): domain Eukaryota; kingdom Fungi; phylum Ascomycota; class Sordariomycetes; order Xylariales; family Xylariaceae; species Xylariaceae sp. FL0016. The sequence goes on from MU388739.1 coordinate 405,789, forward strand.
CCAACCTCCTCCCCACATGTGCCTCATCAACAGCCACCGCAGTACCAAGCGCAGCAACAGGGTTACTACCCAAATGCAACACCTTCGAGGCAGCCCTCCTATGGTGGGCAGCCCAACATCAACCACAGCCAACCGAAACCCTACTATCCTCCTGCTGGTTCGCCGCAAATGCATAATAATCAAGGTCAGCCACCGCAATCAAACCATAACCAGCAACATCCCGGGAATGGGAACGGAGTTTTTCAGACGTCTTTGAGCTCACACCAGGTTCAGCAGGCCATGGACCAAGCGAAGGCCAAATTTGATGCCCAAAAGACAGCTCAGCGATCGAATGACAGTCTTAGGAACTCCTTATCCGGTCAAGGAGGAGCTGCACCGCCAAGCCAAGGTCATCCTGGTGCTCCTGTAGGACTTGGCGGCATCGGACTTGGCGCCAGCCCGGGCGCGAGGCCCAGTCTACCTGCCGGCGTAAACTATTCGGCGACCAGTCCCAGTCCAAAACCCCACATGAGCCCGGGTATGCCGCATACAGCCTCTAATGTGAACGGGAGTCCAGCCATACCGCCAACGGCCCCTGCAATCAATGGTGGTCCCGCACATGGTGGTAAAGAAGCCTAGAGCACTTTTGTACCACCTTATGACTTTCACCGGTATACGAAGACGAAATCTGCTAGGCGCGTGTAGAGTGATTGCTTGGGCCCTATGGACAGAAAGACGGAAACTAGCGTAATATGGAAAAGAGCAGGTACTTTCCAGAGAAGTTTGAGGAGGCTGGCTGCAAAATGGCCATTTCCAGCTTTCGACATGGTGCATACCGGGATAGAAAATGAGGCTGATCAAGCCATGGTATCAAATGACACTGGCTATAGATCAGGAAAAGTGCATGCCTTGATTGGGATTGCATTCCGGGCTGCAGTACTGGAGCCTGGACTGCGTTCAACAAAAGTTCATTAGAGGTCAAAATGGAGACTAGGAGTCAGGGATGGCGGTGGGAGTCTGAAATGTTCTCAGAATGAACGGACGAATACCAAGGTAGGGTGATGGATGGGAATTCCTTTCATGGCAGCACATTTTGTTCTGTCCTTTCCATGCTTCAGACTCGCACATTGCATGCGATGATCTCGGTGTATAAACAGTCTGCAACTAGTCTAGAGGTAGTTACTAGGCAATTGGCTTAATGTTAAAGTGTCTGATTAGTAAACCAAAGTTGCATTGATTTCAAGAGGCGCAGCTGTTTCCGCCCGCAACTTTTCATATTCAACGAATCGAGGTGAGCGGGTGCAGGAAGCTAAACTTGTTGCTGTGACCTCGATGCTAGTGTTGGGACGTAAAGGCCACAAAACCACCGGATCCGAGAGAATATAGCGCTTGGACTTGATTAATAACAGAATGTGTAAAGGCATGGCATTTCTAACAATACAGTGCTTCCGTACAAGAACCTGTAGGGGGTAGGCAAGTGGTAATGGGATGGCTTGGATTGTCTTCATTACGTGCACTGCCAGCCCTGCTACGTCGCGTAGGTCTGCCATGGAACTGATAACCGAATGCCCAAGTTTCAAAGCAGGTTTGCAATGAGAGAGCGAGAAGATGTAAGCAGGGTCCCCCGCGTCATTGGTCTGTCGCGCCGGGAATGGCAATTAGGTAGGTAATAGACTTCTAAGCCGTGGCAGATCTGTGGAGACCATTGCGTGTTCGACTGCTACTACCGGTACTGGCATTCTCGGGATTGAAACGTGAAACATGTACGAGTATAAGGAATCGTTGTCTCCAAGAAGTCAAATATAGGTAGCTCCTCCAATTCCAGCACCTTGACGGATTCATCATCCCTATCTATCAAGCATCTAATCCATCGAATTGAGCATGGACAAATTGAAGCAGAAAGTTCTCGGTCATCTAGGACATGGCCAGGACCACCAGCAGCCCGGTGCCTCCGCTCCAGGCCCTGGCAGCAGCAGCGGCCGCTGGGTAGTCAGCTCCGAGGAACACCACCTGCACCAAGGTGGGACCTACCCTCGATTATGCCGCCTGGGCGACGGCAGCCTGCTTTGCGTCAGCACCGGCTTTCAGGGCCCAGTGCGTATCCTCCAGGTGTCGCGCAGCACCGACAACGGGCGCACGTTCGCGCCGTGCGGCGAGATCGCCCGCGGCGCCGGCGACGTCGACAACGGCTTCCTGCTCGAGGTACCCGGGGGGCCGCACCAGGGGCCGCAGGTGCTCGCGGCGTTCCGCAACCACGACCGCGACGGCAAGGGCGGGTTCACGCACTTCCGCATCACGGTGTGCCGGTCGCTGGACGGCGGGCGCACGTGGAAGTACGCCTCGCAGGCAGCCGAGGTCGGCGCGCAGCACAGCAAAGGGATGGGGCTGTGGGAGCCGTTCATGCGGATCGGCCGCCGCGGCGAGGTGCAGCTGACGTACTCGGGCGAGCTGGCGCCGGATGACCAGGAGACGTTCCGCGTGGACTCGTCGGACGGCGGCAGCACGTGGTCGCCGCCGCGGTGCCTGAGCTGCCACCCGCAGCACGAGAACCTGCGCGACGGCATGCAGGGGATCGTGTGCGTGCGGGACGCGGCGGACGGGCGGGAGGCGCTAGTCATGGTGTTCGAGACGACGCGGCACCGGCCGCACTTCAGCGTCGAGTACGTCGTCTCGTACGACGAGGGGCGGACCTGGGGATGGCGCAGCGTGGTCCACGTGCCGACGCGCCGCGGGAGGAACGCCGGGTCGCCGCAGATCGCGGCCTGTGGAAATCGGCTCGCGGTCGTGTTCCAGACGGACGAGGATGTCCACGAGCCGAGGTGGCCGGGTCGGGCGGCCGTCAAAGCCACGTTCTCGGAGGGCTTGCACGGGGGGCGGCTCAGTTGGACGCAGCCTGTCTTAGTGTCGCCGGTCTCGTCGATGTGGCCCGGGGTTTACTGTACCGGCGAGAACGAGGTGATGGCGGTTTGTGAACATGCTGGAAAGCCAATTGGAAAGCACCTGCACTGGACTCGGTGAACGAAGCACTCGCGGTATAGACTACATAGTCATTAAAATGGTGGGATGTTTCGGGGTATATAAGCAATTCCACTTGGAGATACAAAACCAGACACTTGCTGTGGATCTTTCTACTCGAGGCAAATGAAGACGTATATTATAATCTTTATAATGTCTCTACACTTCTAGGCACATCAAACGTCCTGTGGGAACTGTACTCTAGTTTGAACGGTTTCGAACCAAAATCTACTTTTGTGGTACCAGCATCATGCGCAAGCGTCAGCCCCAAGGGTGGTTGTTCCCGATCAATATGCTCCCGACCACGGATTTCGAGCAGAGTGGGTGAGTCAGAAAGTGACGATGTATTACAGTTTTATGGCAACTCCGCATTCTATGCTGGTAATAAGTCTGAAGACTCTGTTGGTGTAAAACTTGCCTCGGATATCCAGGAAACATCAGAACTTCAGGATGTGTCAAGATACTATACTTACTCGGTGTTTTATAGCCTGAGACAAGAGAGAATTCAGTAACTGGATCATCGCGGAACTCTGAAATCGATACACTCATACTATTATTCTATGCGAGCGTCAGAACCTCATAAGAGGTATTACTTCGATGTACGTAGCATACCAACCGTTCTGTAAGCTCGACATGTTGGCCCGTTTAAAGAATTTCGGCATCGTAACGGTCGTTGGATGATTTTGCGTAGTGGTTTGATGGTGGCCCGGCGCCAATCTCTCCTTCGGGCCTGTGGTAGTCAAAGAAGTCAATTATGCTTGGGACGAATCTTCCGTTTGATAACCCGAGTAATAGTGAGAGGGCATTATCAATTTAAACCATTCAGCAGGGCTCGAGTACGTAATCACTATTCGTCTTGGGGTTTCACGAACAAGCGCCTCCAAAACCAGGAACCTAAGTACCCAACTACCAAGTTTCACATTGCCAAACCAAAATCATGCTAAATTCAGCCAATAGTATTGTTAAGTTGGGAATGGGTATCATATTGTACAATGCTTGTGCGAGTCATTTGGAATGTACATCTTAACGAATAGGACGAACAAAACGCCACAGCCTCTGCCTAGGCATCATTTCCGTGAATACGATTTTGATCGCCATACTCCTCTTTGTAGACCCTCCGCAACTCAAACATGATTTCTATCGAAATCAGTATAATGATGATCCATTCCAGCCGTGCCGAATACTTCTCGCTTATCATCTCCCGTAGGACGCTCACGTTCTCATGTGCGTAATCGATTCTCTTGTTCAAGACTTCAATTCGCCGTCGCACGGCCAAGGCAGCTCCGATCTGGTTGTAGTAATCCTCCAGCACTGATTCCGAGTCCCAAAACATATCAGGGAGCTCTTCAGTCACATCCGAGTAGTGGTTCAGCTGTGACCTCAAACTGAGAAGTTCACCGGTCATTTTCAGGACAGCACTCCTTTTGAGGTCGTGATGTGACCCTTCTGCAAGCATGCTTAAAGTAGCCTTCGACTCCTGTAGGTGGTCCTCGAGATTGGTCTCCAGCACTGCTAACTTTGGGCTTCGCGCAAGCCCACTCGAGAAAGCAATCTTGGCCAACGTCGTGTCCAACTTGTCGTTCTCGAATACCTGCTCTTTAGTGCCAAGCACTACTACCTCGCCCTTCATGTGGCTTATATCTCGGCTTTCGTCCAGTGTGAACTCAAGCTGTTCCATTTCTCGGCGGTCAATGTGCGGGAATCTGGTAGCGTGAATGAGCTGCTTCGTGGCGAGGGTATCGAGTGTGTCTTCCGGGACGGACCATGCCACTACAGTGCCAGAAGGAAAAACGAAGATGTCCCCATTGTTAACACCCCTGGCATGCACCACAGCATCCGTATCGAAATCTGTACCATCGGGATCGAGTTCGAAGGCGTGGAAACGGAGTATCTCTTGTACGCGGTTCATATCGAATGATTGAGCAACACAGACGGCTCGGACGGTTCGACTGTAGTCGAGATCATCACCATCATCGGCGCGGTGGGCAGGGACAGGCGACTTCCTCGTAGCATTCACTCGTTTGGGCGGCTTCGAAGCAGACCCGAGGCGTAGACTTTTGGCTGCCGAGGAGCGGACAGGTTTCCGCTTAGGTTGTCGCTGTGGCGGAGCCGGCTGACTAGTAACATCGCGAGCCGATTCGGCGACGTCGCTCTTGTCGCTATTTGCAAGTAGCTGATTTGAGGTGAAGAAGCTGCGCTGCCGCGGCATGGACAAGACAGTGCTCTGATGGAAACATCGCAACGGTCTGGGCGTGAAAACTCGGGTGTGAAACCCTCGGATTGCAGGAGTCGCTACCTGGAAAAGGGGAGATCGCATCGTGTCGCTGAGCAGGCCATTACAATGAGCTTAACCTGTATTTCTCGGTACGGCGATAGTGGTGCTGAAAGGTTGGTACATTATCGTCCAACCTACAATCATCCTAGGGTTCCCGGTGCAAGGGTCCGTCACATCCATAACTTCTCCTGCAGTCACACCTTATCGCTGATAAGAGATTTACGCCAGCTGCCAGGTATCGATAAGAGGCCCTAACTGCTTATCGCCCTTACTATGTGAATGCTTTCGTTAATGTCAATAGCTGCTTCACGATGTTGGTCTCACATAAGGATCCCCCGGAGCTGTATGCAGCTCAAATGATTTCAGGCCCATAACGAAGCTATACGCATTGAATAGTCTCACATATTCTAATATCTTTTGCTGGAAAGCCAATGCGGTTGTCAGCCATGGTTACTTGCCTGCTGCCGGTACATTCTGATCATCATGGCAATTGATCGTAGGTACTGTTGATGGATACGGTCGAGACTGGACTAACTTGGAAGAAGAGTTTTCTCTCACACTGGCAAATTTGTATACGAAGAACGCCATACCTGGTTAATACAGATCATCATGAGGCTCCCAAGACCAGCTGGTCGGCAAGGAGCGCCTCCGCTGAATGAGCGACATTGGACCCAGACATTGGCGCGATTGACGAGTGCCCCTCGAAGGAGAAATCCCTTTCTCAAAGTTTCTCCAACCCGTGTATTGGCATTGCGCATGAAGAGTAAGAAGGACGACCAAAAGAAACGCTACGCGGCGTTGTTTTCAATGACTGCCCGCCAACGAAACGAGCGACTTCCCAATGTAACTTTGCAAATGTGGATGCGGAAACAGGACACTTCAGCTGAAACAAATCTTGCCAAAGCATTGCGCTCCGTGAAAGCATCCGAATGGACCGATCTTCTCAACAGTATAGCGACTAGAGGCTGGACTAGAGAACACTTCGACCATTGGATTTGGATCTTATCTGGGGATAACGGAGACGTGCGGGTTCAACGATTTCTCTCTACAGACACGATTAAACCACGATTCCTGCTATTCCTGCTGCTCAGAAGTGATGAAGTATTTCGAAAACACGAGTCGTTGACATCACTTATGCGATACTTGTCGAATAAGCCGACAACCAACTCCAACATCGCGACTCACTCAGCAGAAGACTTAACGGTCTCTCAATTCCTTATTGTACTTCGTCGTTTGACTCTACATGCTTTGCGGATGTGGCCGAGGTCACTTGTCACCATAGCCCGGTTAGCAGCTGAATATATAAAAGGTCTGGGTCATTCCACTCGCCGGGGCAGACATTCGGGCTATCCATCCCAGTGCGAAGTTTTTAACACAGCGCTCTTTGTATTCAGCAAACCAGCACAAGACCACCCGCATCTCAACATGGAGTTCAACTGGAGAGCCCAAAGGCTTTTGTTGGCCATGTCAGATAACCTGGGGAAGCCTCTGATCATTAATCAGGCCAGTTACAGGGCGATTAGACAAGTTCTTGTTGCTTTGCCCAAATCCAAGGATGAAAAGTGGAGGGCGGCTCGATACAGCCAAAATTGGCCACCGCATAGACGGGATTTTGACGGGCTTGACGCAAAGAGACCCCCGCAGGATGACCATTCACGAAGTGTAAAAGCTGGCATTCTGGCGAAAGCATCAGGCTACGATGAAGACGACTATGATAGAGCCCTGGACACTTTGGGCGGCACGGATGCAGGTTCTCCGACCATCCAAACGCGCAGTCTGGCACCCAAACGATGGAAAGACGGAAAAGAAGAATGGAACTACTTCAATCGCTGGGCCATGAGCATCCGAGCTACCCGTAATGCGCAAGAGGCTTGGCGTGCTTTTCAACGATATGTTCATAAAAGCCCTTCTCCTCCCAATATTCAGGTCTACGCGGAGATGTTCCGCAAGTTACAAGCGCAATCCATCGATGCGGGATCCGACGTGCTGCCTGGTGATGCTCGAGAGAATTTCCCGGTCTACGATGCCAACTATAGCGAGTACGAGCTAGCCAGGTTATCACCGCCAACTGTGGCCGAACTTTATCAGCGGATGCTTAATCAAGGCATTAAACCAGATGGTCACTGTCTCCAACTTCTGGTATCCAACTCACGCTCCATTGAGGAAGGTATCCGGTATCTCTTGGACAGTCCAATCGATCCAGTATGTATCAACATGCTTTCGATATACAAGCAACCCTCCTACCAAAACCTTCGGCGTATCCCGTTATTAGCCTTCAGCAGCTATATTCAACTACTTTGTAGGTTGCAGCCGGACCGCAGAGCAGGTGAAAGGATCCCGGGGACCCACTTGTTGCGGCTTTCTCAGGCTATAAAGCTGGTCAAAATCCGCTTGGTGTCTGAGACTACTGAAGGAGCGACCTTTCGTCCCCCTTGGCATACAATTTTGAGAGCTCTTGCACGACCATACATCGCAATTCAAAATGTCTCGCGTTCGGAAAATGATCTGCAAGCTCTCACGATCTTTATGGATGTACTGGGAGCTGCGGATAGAGCCGTGGGCATCGATACAGACATGTTCATATATCTATGCCGAACGATTGAGAAAGCCTCAGTGTCGCAACTCGGGACCATGGCCGATGCAGAGGTGGTATCTGGAGAGCAGCTTCTCCCATCAGTGCACGACCTGGTCAACGTAGTCAATATGGTGTTTTCCAGGCTAACGGCGTCCACTGATGGGGATATGATATCTTCTGCGGTAGCTGACCTGAAACGCGGCATAGGCCCTGTGCAGCTGCACGCGTGTATGCGTGCGATGGCGTTCATTGATGACCATCAGGGCATGGTCAGAGTTGCTCAGTGGATGATGGAGAATCACGAGTTCGTCAACGAGGAGGCAGAAAGAATGGGCAACCGGGGTCAGTCCATGGTTGCGAAAGCTCTGTGTGCTTTCCATGCGTTTGCCGGCCCACGACTTAGCGAAGCGCAACAAAATGAGATGCTGTCGCGAATGCAAGAACTCAACTCGACAGGGGTGCAATGGAGATGGCCGACAGCTCAAGAAGTGGAAAGATACGTGTCTGCGGATCAACGCGGTGCTTCTCAAAAGCTACGCAACAGGGCTGCAGCGGCATGGTGGCAGCAATCTCCAGTCAGAGAGGCGCAGGATGAGCAGGACGTATCGGCAGCTGCCTAGATGTAGATATCGCAATGTGTACCATATTTGTAGAGTAGATCGAGAGATACCCATTTGTTTAAATCTATGAATGGCACAAGTGCTACTGTAGTTCGTAGCATACTCGAAGTACTATATACAATCTCAATTCATTTTTGACGAGACGCGATTGTGAGCGACGTGAAGCATGAGCTGTAACATACTTCCTACCTAAGTGTTTCTACCCCTCAATACTACCTCTAACCAAGCCTTTCTTGCCCTGACAGGTCAATGGAGGGGGGATCTCCACAAACGCGAGCTTGACACCCCTTCATTGGTCAATTGACGCCTTCCCTTTCGGTACCTTACAGGCTTACCTGACCTCAGGGAATTCCCCACTGAGCCGCTGCCGTCTTCGTCGCGACTTTCAAATCGCTGCGTGCGCCGTGTTCGCAAGTACGCGATCGAGGCCCCTTTGTCACCCGCCTCACAAACGGCTGGTCCTCCCTCACTTCAGCCCACAAGAGCGGTGTCACATTCCAATGACTGCTTCCGGGTGAATGTCTTATGGATGCTGGTCTTCGGGTGCCTCTTGCTATGATTAATGCATTTTATTCCATTGAAGTCCCATTTCAATCTCGAAAACCAACCTCCCCATTTTGTAATGCTTCCATTTCCGGTCCCAGCAACCTACTCCCTCTCGGGAATTATACACGTACCACAATAACCTATGCTCTAACTTCCTCCTGCTGAATCTCTAGAAACCCTATTACCCTGAAATCATTTTAACGGATTAAACGCAAGCCGGTTCTCTTTGCTCTGCGATTTTTGGACAATTGGACCGAGACTTTTGAACGGAGCATCGCTCTGATATTGGTCCACGCGCATTTACAAACTCGCTCGCCTTTGGAGGGACTATCCAAGTTGCTTTTTTGCCCCGATCGTCTCTTTGATTTAAATCGTTACATTTCTGCCTACACAATCGAGAAGATGCGCTTCAAAACGAGCGTTCGGTACGTCTCTGCGACTGCGACTTATATTAGATCGAAATTGATCGAAGGTCCGACAGGAATTGAACCATGATAAGCAATGCCACCTCTTATTGAGTCCTCAGAGTCTGGCCTCGACGATGAAGACAGCCTACCCGAGCTACCCTCCCAAGTACCCTACTCCGTACTCAACGCATGGGCGCGAAACCCAGACAACCCGTTATCTGAAGATTCGAATAACATCGGTATCTTCGAGAACCTTGACAAAAACGTCCAAGGCCTGCCTTGGCAAGAATCCGGTCAGTCAGACGACTGGCCTGACGACAAAACCGGTTGCATCAAGACATCAGAACTTAATTACAGTACCTGCGCGTCCGACGGTGCTGAACAAGAAGAATGTTTTTACCAGAACGATACAGGTGCCCACGAACAAGAAACGCCCCGAAGAACGCAACCCCTCTCTATCGAGCTGCCCGAGTCAACCCTGACGCAGCCAAGATCCTTATTCGATGGCTTTGAGCCGCCAGCACCCGAATTCAACGAAGGTGAAGCCGTAGCGAAACTCCTCCAGGCCCGGGTCACAGCAGGCTCAGTCAATGAAGAAGAGGGCCATATAGAGTTCGAGCTGTCACATTTCGCTATCTATATCGACAAGTACCCGTATCACAATGAGCTGCGCCCGCTACATCACCTTTCGGTTCGCAAAGCAGGAGACAGGCTTTTCTTTGATGGAGTCCTGAGCTGTGGTGAAACCCGGGTCTATGTACGGCGAGTCCCTTTTCGGTGCCTACCAATTGGTAACTACGGCGTGCAATATCACACTGTTGACGATCAAATCTGGATCCATTCCGAGTTTAATGAGAGATCAAAGAAGGAGATATACTACAAGCTTGTTGCTCCGGGGCCAGAATATCGCCGCTTCTACAAACCCTTCCTATGGATTGCCAATCTAACAAAACATGTGATCGACTACTGCGATCATTTGACGGAGAATGGCCGTAGTGCAAGCATTCATGACTTTGAGAAGAAATTCAGTATATGGATTTTACGGCACCATTTAGATTCTGATGCTTTTCGAGGATGGATCGGCGACAACCGTAGCTCGGACTTTCGGGCTGCCATCGTAGCAAATATCGAGTTCATCTGGAGGGAGACATATGGTCTCAGCCCGAATTTGATCGCCCGGCATCAATTGTGGCATGAGGTGAAAACATTCGGAAGATACAGACCGAACTTGGCCATTTCTGATTCGCAAATGACGAAAAAGGAAGGGTTCGTGCCCAAGACCATCGTAACGCCCTACGCCTATAACCTATTTTCGCACATGGTCTTTGGGCACTTGCTTGAACGAACAAGCTTGGAGAAACAAGCCGACAAACGACGAGCATCCTTCATGCGAGACCATCAACCCCCGCAGCCTAACATTGCCAGGACTGTGAAAAGAAGCGATACAGACCGAGCTATGCTCGTCACTTCGATTCGACCCGGAGACGTGATATCCACTAAGCCTGATGACGCAAGCACAGACACTAAATGGAAGCAAGAAGCGTCTCGGCATCACTCTGGTGAGCATCTCTGGTTTGGTCTTGTCCAGAAAGTTCATGTTCTATCAAGAGATAGGCGCTCTTTCGACGTTCTATGGATGTACCAGCCTATTGACAGTCCTTGCTCCGTCATGAAGTATCCTTGGGAAAATGAACTCTTCCTTTCTGACAACTGCACCTGTCACCATGGGATGGCTAAGGTCAAGGGCGAACAGGTTCTCTCTACACATGAGGTAGAGTGGTTTGGTGGGCCTTCTTCCGTGGCTGAGTTCTTCGTGCGACAGACCTATGTTGCTAGCGAATGCCAGTGGACAACACTGAGGCGAGAGCATATGGCTTGTGGCAACAAAAAAGTCTCTATTCCAGAACGAGAGCCATACGCGGTCGGGGATGCGGTGCTGGTTGAAACTAAAGAAGGGAGGCTGGAGAACTTCATTGTCGAGGCGTTCTTCGAAGAAGGCGGGAAACCATACGCCCGCCTGCGACGGCTGTGGCGGAGAAGAGATGTTGATCCTGAAGCCTCCAACGCGCCTCCAAATGAGCTGATCTACACTCAACAATTGGTAGAAGCGTCTACTAGGAGAATCAATCGACGTTGCCTCTTAAGAACCTTCCATGCAGATGAGAAGATCACTCGCCCTTACGATCGATATGGCACTGGCAATGCTTTCTACATTACACACGAAGAAGTACAGCTCGATGACAAAACTGTCTCTTTCCAGCCCCTGATGAACGTTTGCCCAGAACCTCTACGTCAAGCTTACAGCGCAGACCGGACACCCCGATCCAAGAAACTCCGAGGTCTGGACCTATTTTGTGGTGGAGGTAACTTTGGCCGTGGTCTTGAAGACGGCGACGCGATCGAAATGCATTGGGCTAACGACATTTGGACCAACGCGATTCATACATATATGGCAAACACAAAGCCTGGGCAGTGTAAACCATACCTTGGTTCGGTTGATGATTTACTTCTTCGTGCCTTGCGGGGTGACAAGCAGACGCCTCAGCCTGGTGATGTCGACTTCATATCGGCTGGCTCACCGTGTCCGGGGTTTTCCCTGCTCACTATGGATAGGACAACAGACAAGCAGCGGAAAAACCAATCTCTCATCGCGTCATTCGCATCTTACATCGACTTGTATCGTCCAATCTATGGTGTGCTTGAGAACGTCCCACAGATGGTGAACGTCGAAAAACTTCGCGATTCATGCGTGTTCTCTCAACTGGTCTGCGCCATCGTCGGCTTAGGCTATCAACTCCAGATCAAGCGGCTGGATTCGTGGTGTTACGGAGCTCCTCAATCCCGCAGTCGTGTCTTCCTGCTGTTCACGGCACCAGGGTACCGAATGCCAAGGGACCCAGCGCCGACCCATGATCATCCCCCCGGTACACCATTGCAGAAATTAGGCTTTATGTCTTGCGGTCTTCCCATCGAGACGAGAGATGTCGTGCCTACTCCTTTCAAATACGTTTCTGCGAGTGAGGCAACGCGAGGCCTCCCAAACATCTACGAAGGGAAGGCCGATTACTGTGTTGGCTTCCCCGACCACCGGGTCTCCATTGGGATGACGCCTGCTGTGCGAAAACAGTTACGTGCCATCCCAACACAGCCGTTCGAGATGAACTATAGCAAGGCTCGATATGGTCGTCCTGGAATGCCTGCTGTAATGTCGCCATCAGATTTAGCCTTGTTTCCCAACAACGAGCGTTCTCATAGGACTAAGACTTTTTCGAGAGGCTGGGGTCGGCTTCACCCCGGTAAGGTGTTTGGTACAATCGCAACAATATGCGCCCCAACGGATGCGCGCGTAGGTGGCAAGAATCACTGGCAGCAGCATCGCCCTATCACCATTTTAGAAGCGCGCCGCGCGCAGGGTTTTCTCGACCATGAGATTATTCTTGGTACGCCAGCAGCCCAGTACAAAATCATAGGTAACAGTGTGGCGAGACAAGTCGCGCTTGCCATAGGATTGGTCATACATGAAGCTTGGTACGGAACTCTGCTTGACGAGAAACCCACTGGACAGCCCGTGGAAAGTATGCCGGCAGAGGAAGTGTCCGCGTTCCTAGATTTTCCTGATCCTGTGGCAAGACGCAATTTTCCAGCAACAACGGCTCACCCAGTCCGAATTATCCCCAGCCAGCCGCAGAAAAGACCTCGGTTTGCAAGGGCTTGCGAATACTGCCGTAGTCAACATATGAAATGTGATGGGTGTCAACCAAGATGCGGCCGACGTGCTCGGGCTCATTCGGTCATCAAAAGTATCGAAGGACGAATAGACGAGCTTCAAGATTCCGAGACCATGGCAGAATCGAGTAGCGATGAGCTTCAAAGGTATTTGCCATACGCGTTCACCCCTCAGTCTGGTGGCACCATCACGCCTACAACCAGTGAGTCGACAGCCGATATGGAGTCTCGGTCTCACCGCAAGCGACCCGCTCAAATATTTGGCGACGCCGTATTCAAGAAAGCTAAAGTAGGTCTATGTCAGTGCAGACAGCGTCTGGAGAACGAAGATGTGCTGGCTCGACCAGAACCGGAGATTTCCCCGGACACTTCTATTTCAAGAGGCTACGGCTAGTGCAATATCACTGAAAGAAGCCTTGAACCCCTTTCAGCCCTCTGACGTCACAGTGATCCCGAAGTGAGGGGAGTTTCTGAGCATCGCTTGAATGGATCTCGTACCTATGGTGGCTTAGGACAAGTAAGGGCGATATTCTGAGCTTAGAATAAGGAGGATGTTAACATTGTTAAGAGTGCATTTCTGGGAGGTGTATATTTCAAGCAGTAACGGAGGTTTTCCATGTATTGGAGGTTTTGCATATCAAAACTGGGAAGAGGAGCATTGGGAGCGGGTTGATGAAGATCTGGCCTTTTTTTTAATTTGAGCATTCACTAAGATACCCTTGAGAGCATTCCTTCAGAGCGATGCTTGGAACATTGCTAGCGAAATCAGGCTGGGGTTGGCATGAAATCTAGATTAGACGAGGCATCAATCAATTCGATCCTTGAGAGATGATGACAATATTGAAGTTGAAACTCCGCAAGTATATAACCTATCCCGGGCTAGACGTAGAGTCGGTACACCAGGCGTCACTCGAATAGAGCGGATCGGATTATGTCTAAGGAGCAGACCTGATCAGAAGGCTCACCAAGTATCATGAAATCAGAGATAATGACAAGCGGGCTGAGACTCCTGCAAGCTACAATCAACAGACTCTATTGCTTGTTGATCAAGTATTTGCCTACAGATGCGACTTGGACGGGCTCCCACATTATACTACTTGAAGCGCACAAACACAAAATCGCCACAATCAGTCAATGCACAAGAATACAGGCAGGTGAGTTTGGTTGTTTCATGAAAATTCAATTCGCTTCTTTGTGTATCTCTGGTTATATCATTGTTATTCATCCTTTGGCAAAAGGACCTATACCTGCAGCTCCGTGATGAGCTTGCCTTGGTTGCCGCCGCTGAACAGCCGCATCCAGATCTCCGGCTGCTCCTCGATCGTGGCCTTGACGATGGTCTCGGCGTCGCCCAGCACGATCCGGCCGTCGGCCGTGGCGGCGATCAGCTCGCCCAGGATGGCGGGCACCTTGTCCATGTAGTCGAGCATGATGAAGCCGCGGATGGTGAAGCGGCCCGAGATGAGCTCGAACCAGTTCTTGAGCGCCATGGCCTCGTCGCTGTTGTAGCTGGCGACGGCGCCGCAGACGGCGACGGTGCCGAAGCGCTTCATGCGCGTCAGCATGGCGTCGAGGACGCGGCCGCCCACGTTGTCGAAGTAGACGTCGACCTCGTCGGGGGTGGCGGCCGCGAGGTCGGCCTCGAAGGTGGGCGACTTGTAGTTGACGCAGGCGTGGGCGCCGAGCGTCTCGACCACCCACTTGCACTTGTCTTCGGAGCCGGCGATGCCCACGACGCGCTTGGCCTTGAGCAGCTTGGCGGCGATCTGGATGGCCATGTTGCCGGTGGCGCCGGCGGCGGCGGAGACGACGATGGTGTGCTCGGGCTTGGCGCCGCCGGCGTAGTGCAGGCCGGTGTAGGCGGCGAGGCCAGAGGCGCCGAAGGCGCCGAGGTAGTGGGTGAGGGAGAGGTTGTTGGGGAGGGGCGCCAGGGGCTGCGAGGTGGCGGCGTCGAGGACGAGGTACTCGCTCCAGATACCGAGGTGGAAGTCCATGACCAGGTCGCCGGCCTTGTACTTGTCCGACCTGGACTCGACGACCTCGGCGATGACGCCGGAGCGCATGGGCGAACCGAGCGGGACGGTGGGCACGTAGAAGCGCTCGGGCGCGACGGTGCTCTGGATGAAGTTGCGCAGGCCGGTGTCGTTGGAGAAGTACTTGACCTTGCAGAGGAGCTGGCCTTCGCTCAGCGCCGGCAGCTCCGTCGTCTGCAGCTTGAAGGTGGCGTCAGGGCCCGCGAGCACGGGAGCGCCCGTGGGCTTGGACGCCAGAATCCATTGCTTGGTGTTCTGGGGAGCCATTGCGTGTCGTTATGGGTATCTTGGGTGGTCTAGAGAGATTTGCTTCTTGTGATCCCACGTGGAAGGAAACGTGACCCGCGCATCCTTTTTATACAGAACATACGTCCCCTCGCCTCTACGTGGGCGGGTAGATGCGCGTTATTGGAGCAGACATGCTCTCGTCCGCTAATACCGGTCGCCTTGGGCCCTGCGTGGACTATTATGGACTGTATGGACTACCCTAGAAGGACTCTGCCAATCCGCGCAATACGATTTTCGGGGTCCCTGCTGGCGCGCTGGCGGTGTGTTTTTTAGGGACCACAAGAGTCTTCCAGGGGTCTTATCGAGGCGTCCAGACCGACGTACGTACCTACTGACTGATGATGCTGAGATGGGTGTAAGATTTGAGGGTGACGATGTCAGTGATGTTGCTCTCCAGTTCGGTCATTGCCGAAGCCCCCTCCGCTGCGTGGGGTGCCTCGCTGTTGAGTATTCTGAGCAAATTAGCATCGCAATCGTTGGCCTATTTGCGGGATAGCAGCGACCGGGACGCCTGCTGGCTGAGATGAGAGACGGGTCAGACCCTTCAATCTGGAAGTCTCTGGAGAGAGAACGACAGGGCAGACAAAATTCGAAGCTACTGAGGAATCAATACGGGCTAATGCTGTTCTCCCGCCGCTGGCAGCCTTCGGGCCTTCGAGCCTTCGCAGTGGTCGGGAATTAGGAGAGAAAAGGCTCAACAACTGGGTAACTGGAGATGGTCAGCGCCCGCTCGGGATACCGAAGCTGGTATGGTGGCAGCACTAAGACTCTCTAGCTGGCCCCTGATTCTCAAGAATGTAGAGATGGAGAATAGACTAGTGATAGTAGGCATACCAAGAACCGAATCCTTTCATCAGTCCTGGGTTGCCTAGTGGTCTTGAATTCTTGGTGCCTTGGCCGGGCAGGCAGTGAGTGTCTCTCATTTCTGCCAGTTCACGTTGGTCCCACATCCATACCCAGCAATGATTCCATGCTTCTCACATGGTTACATCGTGGCATTCCCCAACCACTCACGGCAGTTGAGCGGAATCGTGGAATTATCTGCAGAGCATTTGACACAATCTCAAATCATTAAACCTCCGGAGCTCCTGGCCAATGGCTAAGGATAGCATGAGCTTCCTCCGTATTCAGAAAAGGAATTGGACCAGCGTGGTCTGCAGGTGTGGGACTTTTGTGCCTAAACCACTGTCAGTTAGAACATTGCCATCAACTCCGCAGCTGTTATGCTGTAAGTGGTCGACCGCTAAGACGCCAACGTTTCAATCTAGGTTTATATGGAGCCCGGGAAGCCAGGAACATCCTCATGCCAATGTGTGCCAATGGCCACCCATACATGATCACAACGCCACGCTGACAGGCAATTTCACGATAGGCTCGCAATATCGTAAAGTGTGATTGTGTATCTATTGAGCCAAGTATGACTAGAGGAGTGACCTCATCGTAGAGGGTAGGTATCGTGTATGTAGAAAATAGAACAATATAGATGTACGCTTCTAAGTATATCGAGATCAGAATATGTTTGGAGGTCCTGTGTGGGATTGACTCTCTGGTCTCCCTTCGCCTAAAACTCCGTTACCATACGGTACAGGGCCCAATGGCCATCGCTAACCGCCCAAATAATGAAGTCAAGTCAAATATGTTCAATGCTGGCTCAGTCGCGAGTGACTATCCAGCTCGTCTCGACGCCGATGACGTCCCTAGGGTTTTGCTGAGGGTTGAGGTTCTTCTCCGAATCCGAATCACCGGCGAATGCGGTCACATTGGCATTGTTCTTCGTTTGGTGTCGGTTGTGGTAGCCATTCATCTCCCACTGCCCATTGTGGCTGCTCTCCAGATCCCTGTCCAGTGTCCGACTCTTGCTAGTCTTGCCTGTCGAGCTCTTTCCGTAACCAGAGCGGCTGTTAGAATAGTCCTCATACCGCGATCCTCCCACCCGCTTCTTATACATGACGTAGAATGGACGCAGCATGGGAATGCAGATGCAAAGAATGGCGAGATTAGGTTCGAGAACGAATAAGAAAATCGTGGTAGGCATAGTGCCGGTAATGTTCGAAGTAAGGTCGACCGTAGAGAGATAGATCAGTCGGAAGATGGCGCAGATGACACAACTAGAAGAGCGTTAGTCGGAGACTCGGAATTGCGTCGAGCGGATCGGGGTCTTACGCAAGGCCAAGGGCAAAACAAGAAGTGATACCGATCTTGTCGGTGGTGCGTGTCTTTAAGCTCCAGATGCGATGCATTGGCAGAGCCATGATGACCAGGTCGCCGAGCGCGTTGGTAGCGATGAGGGACTGAATCATGGGAATGTAGGCGCCGCAGTGGCCCTCTCCTGTCCATTGACCGCGCACCGGAGTGCACAGGAAGATACAAGCCATCAGATAGGCAATCCACCAAGCCGCGACAGCTGCCAATGTGATCTTGGCGGCGAGTTGGACGCCCGGTGTAACGAATACTCGAATGAAGAAGCACAACATGCTCACTTTGACCGCCGCAAGGAGCGTGACGTATAATATTTGCATGCCGAAAGTCAACTAAAGTCGATGTGAGTTGTTTGCCTTCCAAGTAGACTCTTCGACTCTGCGTGTTTTCGTACCTGGTAGATGTACACGATATTGGCGACTAGCTCAGGATGTGTCGCCAGGTCCCAGCCATTTCCTATCGGAGCAAACAATCCCTGGCATACTAACATGCCAATGCCGAGAGGCTTTGTAGGATAATTAGTGTCAGGTGAGTACCAGGTGTTGACATCGTGTCAGTACCCACAGTAGAGAATATAACGAAGGCATCGTCCCAACCCAGTCCCGGTCCGATCACGCGGCCAACCATACGAAGAATCACCACGGTCACGACGAGGAAGACCACGATACAGTTGATGATCAGCTCGGCGCGGACGAAGTCCTTGACCTGCATGAACACCAACGACGAAGTAGAGGAAGACATGATGATTGACGTAAGAAGGTGAAGAGTCACAGTTTGGGACACGACGTGTGACTTGGTGTCGACCTCACCCAATAGCGGCGGAAGAAATGTGAAAGAAGGCCAACCGCTCGAGACTCTGGGCGATGTGCTTTCTAGATGAATAAGTATGGCCCTGTCAACCTGCTACCGCCTCAAAGACCCTTTGACTTAGCGTCGGGTGGTGATTATGTGGCAGACGGCATTTCTCAGGTTAGAAACATAGTGTTCTCGCGCTTATCACGGCCCAACCCCCACCGGCACGCCAGGAAGTGACGGGAGACTGCGAAGAGATTGAACATCCCACTGGAGTGGATGACAACCCGGGATCCGGGCTGATGCTTCTACTCATGGGAGCCTTGGTGAAGAGTCCCGATCTGGACTGACGGATTGCCACAGCTGACCGGGGCAGGCAGAACCAGGGATCGGGTCGTCTTGGACGGCTTGTCTTGGCCCGTCGAGGCGAGAGGAAGAAGGCAGAAGGCCAAGAAGGCGGATAAATGAGTCGCTAGAGTCCCCGCCCAAGAGAGGAGCGATGGAGCCTATCCACCGAACGCGTATGTATGTATGTATTTTTCGCAAGATGATGCCAGGAAACAGCTCCGCTATGGGTGACTAAATTCTTCGCCGTTTCCGGGTCGAGTCTACCACGCCGTTTCAATACCGACGAGTCGCGCAGTACATACCTGGCAGGCGATGGATCTGGCGCGCCAAGTCTTTCTCCAATGACGGTGAAGACCAAGGCCTCTGGTACAGCCATGATTCTTCATGTGGATTACCGTACCTATTGCATCGTCCCCAGCGGCAGCGGCGAACAATGTCATCTCCAGGGCAGCCGCAGAGGCCAAGTAAGTTCGGGGATTCGCGACCTCACCGTCCAATTAGCCAAGGCCGTGTCTGCAGGAACAGAAGGTTTGGCATCCATTTCCGCCAATATGTCGGTACGTATGTTTGCATGTGTGGGGTCATAGGTAATGATGTAGTGCATGCGATAAAGAGTACAGAGTTTCAACCCGTTCCAAGCAAGCACAACTTTGAGGTTGCCAGACTATTTCGCACCTGAGCCTGTGCGGACAGACAACACACCTCATTCTCGTCATGCACTGTACCATCATGTATGTCCGTGAGTACTACATAGTAGATCGGATGCGATTCCTTAGTGCCTATAACTACCGGGAGTATGATACCCGAAGGATTGGAGATCAACAAGTCGGCGAATCGGGTCCTGACCGCACTGGGTCCGTTGTGTCCTCCTATTCAAACTAGCAGACACCAGACACTAGAGCACCCATTGCCTAAACGAGCAACAACGTCGCAGTGTGGCCGCGGAGAGGTCTTGCTCTGGTCTTGGAAGGGCAAGAGAGTGATGGCGTGAATGAATGGGAGGGGGGGCATCATGTTTGCGCAATCCACCTAGCCCGACCCGACTGTCTGGCCCCTGAACTGTTGACTGCCTGATCGGGTAACGTGATGGCCTGGCGCACCAGTGTACATACATACGTGGGTAAGGTGGATGTGTCAGCGATGTGCGAGGGAAGCCCAGAATATTCTGTAGATCATATATGTTCAGGGCTTAGCCCGAATTCGCAGGATCCCCAACCTGCCCCAACATGCAAGGGCAGGGCAGGGCACGTCAGGGCACGCCAAGGCTCTACAGCGCTCTCCTCTGCCAGCATCGTGGCCCACGGCGTAGTCACCTGAGACCACGCTGTCGAAAAGCAATTATGAACTAGTGTTCTGCAAATGCCTACTCCTAGTCTCGATAGTCGATGCACCCCAGGGTTCTGGTCGCAGAGCCGATGTCTGTGTGCACGACAAGGCACCTGCCTATTCTATGCCAACGCTGTAAATCCGTTTAGCTCAGAGTGATGTCAATAATAGGGGTTCAATCATTCAATAGAAACTCATAACTAGCTGCTTTGTAGGCCCCTCATTCCGTGGATCCGAACTACATACTTACACAACGATTCCGCCCCGAGATGGGGCTTCCCAAGCCACCCTGAAAAGGCGTCCCCATCAGTCGGACATGTGGGGAGTGTCTACTCTCTCTCTCAATAGATAGAGGGAAATTTTAGGCAGTAGTCATGTATTGAGCACCACCCGAGGCTTCAGCGAGCAAGATGGTGGTGACTATCAAGGGTAGTAGAACTGTAGGGACCCAACGATAGGAGTCGTTGCGACTGCGAGGCTGTCAGTGGTTCGAGTCTTTCCATGTTGGTCAGTGTTTCCCTGAACGAAACGATGGAGATCTCGGGGCTGTTGTCCTTAGAGAATGTGGAATAAATGGCGCATTTCAGCATATTGTAGGTATGAAACTGTCTTTTGTTGATGATTCACAAGAACACAGGCTGATCAGTGGTTCTGGACATGATGACCTCGACACATAATGCCCGGAAGGTTACCCAAACCCATGCTGCATCTCGGGACTTATCAGATCCCCGAAGAAGGATCGTAGTTAGTTACCTATCCACAAGAGCGTCGGGAAATGCCGTTGGAGGGAGGAGGTATCCATCCCGCTCACGGGTCCCAAATCTTGGGCTTCCGCTACTTTTTCAGATCTCTGCAGGGTGAACATGATCTGGACAAGTCTAGTTCTGCTGGGCTTATGCGATCGACAGGAGAACATTAGGGCTGCGCTCTGGTGCGTCATATTTGGATACAGTTTATCGGCTATGATCCCCTGCCTTGGCTAATCTTGGTCGTGGAGAAAAGGACATGGGCTTCATATTTGCGTCCTCATGTTGGGAATTACCAAGATGATCCGTACAGCATTGATAGCAGTGTGCCTGTCCAAGTTACTTATTCTTGCAAAACATGCAGCACTCGGACGCTAACTATACCATTGCTCACTTCTCGATGCGGAATCAATATCGCACTTCTTAGTCCGGACACTATACAGGGTGAGGTGCAGAAACCACACGTACTGGGAAATTTAGATGAGTAAACAACTAAATAGCACCTTTTGAGGGCATGCGCACTCCGGGGTAAAAACAGATAAATCAGTGTCGACGAGTGACATGCAACTTCATCCTAGTTTTCACAATTGTCGCACTATCGGACGATAGTAAAGTAAAGATGTCCGCACCTGCAGCAGGCAAGCTTCATTGATATCACCAGCTTGCCTGGTCACTGCTAGCTCTCAATGAATGGTATAGGGGAACATGTTTTCCCATAGTCTTCCTTGCTCGTCGTTTCAACCTCACTCGATGGACATGACTACTCCTCCAGGACTTACTGCGTGGGTTCAGCTTGTATTCAGATCACATCGGCTAGCTTCTTTGCCTATTCATCAATAGTGATGTAAGACGAGAGGTTTCCGGCCAATTGAAGGACATGAATGCTATAAGTGGCACGGGCGAAGCATTGTGATCATGCGATAGAAATAAGCAAACAGTTATCGCCTCTTTTGCGTAAACCAGTTACTATTTAATTGATCATCTGACTAGAGCTTCATCTGCTGTCATTCTGGGACGCCATCGTGTTTTACTAACTCTCTCCCTTGGAAGTTTGATTGTAGTCACTGTTTCTGTTTTTGCCCAATGCTAAGACGCCCAGTGCTAAGAACAGACATCACAAGGAAAACCATCGGATTCCGCAAAAGAAATCTTGGTTGATATGTGTATGTGTCCCCACAGCCTTATTGAGGGACTGTGAATTTTGAAAAAGAAAGAGGCCTAGTTAGCCCAGCACAGTCTTTTGCTCTGGCGCCAGCGAATAAAACGAGGTCGTCGCGTTGGCTTTTGGGTATAATAACTATTCGCCATTCGAGCTGCATTATGGATGTTGGCACAGAAATCCCTTCGGCCGAAGCCGTTTAAGATTGACTGCTGTATACGAATTTTGCGTTCAACTAGAATCCACAATTGTCATATTGAAAACACCGTCTTTAGATGCCAAAGAGTCCCTTCAACTTCTTGAGGAGAGGCTACTCTTGCTATGTCAGAGTTATATCACAATCCTTTGTTGGGGTCTTGATAATCATCATATCCCGTTTGATTGGCGACTATGCCGCAGTCTTCATCATCAAAAGGCCAGAACCCTATCATATAATTAAATTCCTCTCACATTTCTGCCCGATATTTCTGCAACAATAGACACCATCTTTGTCCATATCTTAATTTCATAGATTAGCATGCATTCTTGATTCCTAACTTCGAAGTTGAAGGTATTTGTTTGTAACATGCCATTGAGGACTTGGTGATATCTTCTCGGCCTCCTTGGAGAATATGGAGATACTGCATTCTCCAGAATATATGAATCTTCCATTGCGAATATCTGCGATTTGATCTCGTGTATTGAAATGATTTACAAGTCGTTAGGCGACACTCAGAGGTTAGTAACTAGTTAGAGCACTAGTTAGTTAAGAACTGCGTGGAGGCGATGATGCGTGTTTCGAGATGTCCATAAACCATGAAATAGTAACTAACTAATTTCTATTCCAAAGGGAGTTGACTCCTTTCCGTGAATGTTTCCAGCCTTGTTCAGTCAGTTCGAAGTAAGTCAGCTAATTCCTAGGGTGTTTTGAACCTTGCATGGTGCGCATGGTAGTCCTGTTGAAAGCTGCAGCTTCAATTGTTCTGACACGACCTTTCTCCGACCACCGTGAGCTCAATCAAAAATACTGCATCCTTTCCTGTCGCTTCCAATGCAGAGAATTTGGATGATTTGTCGCCGTAGTTGCCATACTTCAAACCCCTTAAGGGTCGTGATATGGCACGCCCATGCCAAGACGAATTCACTATGACGTCAGAACTGGAACCCGTAGACAGCAGCATAACAGGTTACAGGTAGCCAGTGATGAGAACATCAATTCAGATGTCAATCCAATCCATCTCATCGAGCAAAGACCAAACACCATCTACTGCAAACTATCGACGGTTCTGACTGTTCTCTTCAGCATGGCACTATCTCGCAGACTAGCCATCATTGCCGGTGGTCTCGGTAAGTGCACGAGAGAGGAAAATGCCGCATCCCGTAGCTGACGACCGCAACAGGCGGCCTGGGTTCCACGACCGGAAAGATTCTGCGAGCACAAGGCGCCCGTCTTGCGCTCCTGTACGCCCCCTTCGAAGCAGGTCGAACCCAGGAGCTGCTCCGGAAGGGCTACGGCCACGACTTCTCGCCCGAGGACATCCGCACCTACGAGTGCGACATCACCTCCCCGGCCTCGGTGCAGTCCGCCTTCAGCTCCATATCCGCCGACCTGGGCGCCGGCGACAGGTCCGCGGGCCCGCCCGCCTTCCCCAGCATCCTCGTCAACTCCGCCGGCTACGTCTCGCTCAGCGACATGGAGGCCACGCCGCCCGAGGAGACAATGAAGCACCTCCATATCAACGTCCTGGGCCCGATGCTCTGCAGCCAGGCGTTCGCGCGACTGTACCTGGCCGCGGCGAACGCGGCGGCGTCGCCGACGACGACGACCCCAGCACCGCCGGGCCGCATCGTGAGCGTCAGCTCGCAGGCCGCGCACGTGGCGCTGCACCGCCATGGCGCGTACTGCGCGTCCAAGGCGGGGCTGATGGGACTGACGCGGAGCATGGCGAGCGAGTGGGGGCCCAAGGGGATCACGGCGAACACGGTCTCGCCCACGGTGGCGTGGACGGAGCTGGGCCAGAAGGCATGGGGTGAGAAGGCGGTGTCGGAGGCGTTTCTGAAGCAGGTGCCCACGGGGAGGTTCGTGATGCCGGAAGAGGTTGCTGAGGCCATTGCGTTCTTGTGTCAAGACGCCAACGGCATGATCAACGGGTAAGTTTGCTGCATGGAGCCTGCCAGCTGATAGTCTACTAACATGTGAGCAGTGCTGACATCAGGATTGATGGGGGGTTTACGATACGATAACTTGGATAAAGTATTGTAGCTCCGAATTTATATCACTCATCCATTCTTCGAGATCCAAACCCGCCTACACTCAGGCGACGTGACTATAACATTGAAGCAGATTCTGACCAGACCACAACATAGGAGACAAATAATTCGGACACCCGATGGCCACCACTTCAAGAATTCGAGCCACATGCATCTAAATTACTCTCATTGAGGAAAACGACCACAATTTGTAAGATAGCAATTCAGACGTAAGCGAGGACGAGGGCTCCAGTAGGAGGATGAGACGTTGAATTTCGACAGCTTCCAATATTGCATTTGGCCTCACAAAATTATTTTCGAGTTTCTATGACCTTTTCATTTCAGGCTGGGAGCTATAGTATCGTGCAGTTACATATTCGCATGAGAACCCGAAGATTCGACGAGCTTCATATTCTAAACAAAAAAGACATTCCGCGCCCTTTCAATCAAATGACGAGTATGGTGCACACGATGAAATAGGTCTTCGTGCTCTCCGAAAAATCTTGTTGCCATCGTTGGACCGGAAGCATGGGAGTGCTTTCTGTTGAGCTGCGACGGCCAAGTCGGACGGCTTGATGTGAGCAAAACGTCACGGTGCAATGCCAAGGTAATCGTCAAGCACGATCATGGACGGGGACATGGTGGAGCGCACACGTGATATCTAGAAGCTCCCAAGGAGGAAATCCTGGGCGAGGTGCGCACGCAATGGCGAGATCTCGGAAGTAGTTGGCTCAGAAGTTGAATGTGCACCGTGAAGCTACCTGGTGAGGTAGACAAGGATACGCGACCTTCACGGCCGGCGGCTAAGTGACAGATGTTTCAAACCTCCACACCACCAAGTGACGGACGATCAGAGATATGGCGGCACAGCCGTGGTGAATTTGCATCCGGGATATGGAGTATGCCGGAAGAAGTGGAGCTATCGGGGTACCGGATGTGGCGGGTTGAAGAGGATGATGTAGGAGTGGAATCCATCCGCCCCGTACCGGCTCGGTTGAATTCCTCAGGTAGATACCGAAGCACATGCCCAAGGGCTAGTCGGAGCATCATCACGCAGACTCTGCAGATCGCTCCTTGTCGCACCCGCCTTTTGAAGATCTAGTCGAATTCGGTGAAAGCGCGATCTTCATACTACCAGGCAGACGATATAAATCCGGCATGCCAGAAATAGCTCACAATGCGCCAGGCAGCCAAATTCTATTTTCTTCTCAGTCCACGATACTCAATTACCAATGAGATGCCATCTGCAGTGTGAGAACCGCTACCTGAAATTGTTGCATCTCAAAGTAATGCCTGTGCCTGCTTTGTGCACATGCGCACACGCGGAAAGATTCCGCACGTAACCTATCTATAGAACCCGTAGAACCGGGGAGCATGCGCCGAACATAAGCAGATGGTAGTATGGCCATACCCATGTTGAGGCTACTACCAGCTGCTATAGTTCTACCTGCGTACACGGCTCGGGCCTTGAGGGGGAGGGGTGGGGGAAGAAAGACCGTTTGCTGTAGCACAGCTTCCAGCCTTATAAGGAGAGACAGATCTGTTTGCGGTAATACGGTAATACCGTGGTGTCAAATAGAGATCTCGCTCTTCTCGCACCTCCACCCCCATCCCTCCGGCAGGTAAGACGCCTTACCGTAAGGGTTCAGTGGCCCTTGCAACACACACACACACACACACACCACCCCATCTCATCCCATCCTGTCCAGCCAAGGGCCAGAGCTGCTGTGCATACCTACACCCCCAGTTACATCAAGACTCGCCACGGCGCTTAGACTCCACAGCCGCAGAGCCTCACAGAAAAAAACGTGGACACGGGATGCTTCGTTCTGGATTCGGAATATTGCAACCCGAGAGAAATGACTTCATTGCTATTGGCCGGCGGCAGGCAACATGCAGGGTCGAAAGCCCACGCCATGGTGCAGAGCATGACGCCATGAGCTATGCTGCCGCCACCACGTGCACTTGGCCCACGATGCAGCCTTCCCGACCCAAAGCCATGGCTAACTAGTACCGTTACGAACCGCTGCAGTTCGGCCGCAGCACGTCCATGGATCCGAACTTTTCGTGAACTATTGACACTTGTCAAAGACGGTGAATGCGCTGTATTCGGGACCCAGCAAGGACAGTACCCTACAACAGTTCCAGCAGGAAGAACAGGACATTGCACCGCGAAATCCGTACTATGTTACACAGTAGAAACGGGGACTACAACTGAGGTACTTTGCACCTCTGCCACTATGTAGTCCACCCCACTTTTGCACGGTGGCTGAATGCCATCAGTGCACAGCCGTTGTGAAGGCTGACAAGCAACCGGACTAATTAACATGTCTCGCGCCTACCAACCAGTATGCCAACTCGGCTCTCATCGGTCGGGGGTTAGACGAGATTCAGTGATTGCGTCTGACATTGGGTGAGGAACATAAGGGTACATCAAAGTACTTTCTTGTTATTCACCTATGCGAAGCAGTCGAAGCAGTCAGAGGCCTGCAAGGCGGACAATTCGCGTTCTTCTCGACTCTGCCGACATTTGCGCGCGTCAAGCAGATTAGGAAGGTGGGTGGCACATCATGGGTACCGCATCAGGCAACGCATTGTCTCACACCGTCTGGGGGAGTCCTATGTATAGTATTAGACGCGACTGCCTGGAAGTCTCCAGGGTGCCGAGTGGTAACGATGATTCGGCATGCTTCGGTGCGTAGGCGCCGGCTGTGCAGTACTACATAGCTGACAGAGCTTCTGACCAAGTCCCTAAAACCTCGTTTTCAGCCTCATGCAAAGGCCTCGAAAAAGCAATTATGCGGCTCATCATCGAGCGCCAAGATTGGGGCCGCATTGCTCTTGTGCAGCCAGAAGCCCAGAAGATCTTCGAATGCAATGTGAGCTGCGTGCCCTGGTGCTGTGTAAGCGGGGCATGGGGGCTTGGTTACAGGCTTCTCGATCTCGGCAATTTCTTCGGCGCTTATACTTGGTGCTACGGACGATCGAGAGCGTGAGGGTGTGTTGTTGCCAATCAGGCTGAGGCTTGATGAAGATCCGCGCGTTTCGTGGGTGTAGAGCAGGGGAATGCGCGCCTATTCCTGAACGCAGAGCCAAGCCATTATGCAGAGAGTTATCCCAGCTGGGCGCAGATAGAGCACGAGACGCTCGATTGAGGCTTTAGACAACCTAAGTTTCCTCATTAGAACACCAGTCAATTGTGCCGCTGCCAAATGTCCCATAAGATTGTCAGCAGCCCGTTCAACGACGTTGCATTCAGCCCCCAATGGCTGAACACATCGGGGGGAAGAGTTTCGAGAAACGGCTCGTAGGAGACGAACTGAGAAGATCTGCGAAACCTATATTTTCAGACCCCGAGCGCTAGCGTCATACCTATAAGCCCCTCACTCTGCTCCAGTATATCCCTAATTCGACGGGCCGAGCCTTCTTGTACAAGCTGGGAGCAAGACCGCTAGGAGAGGTACCGTCAGACTTGATGTAGGAGAAGGCGATATTTCTTTGTTGGACTCGATGTTCGGATATGCTAGGCCAGATCCTCGAATGGAGGGTTTGCGACAGTTTGGTTGTCAAGGCTTGCATAGCCCAGGGCGCCCGACAAGCGCAAAGAGGCGCTGGGGAAGATAGCCATGTGACAGTGTACGGAGGCGGCTGAAACTCGCAATGCTGTTGAAAGCTGCAAAGATGTACTTTCATACGCTCCTTCCGATTGGGCTACATCTTTGTCTCATCGTACCATTCCATGTCTCTCTCTCTCTCTCTGTGATGAATCGTTACCAACATAGGTACTGGACCGATTGAGAACAAAGACTGGCGACTGAAATAGACACATCCAAAGCTTCATTCGATGCACAAAGCACACCCCTAGAAGCACAAGCACCATCGGCTGGAGGCGGGCACTATACAGCTTTGCAACTCCTGTAAGCCTTTCGAACTTTCGAAGCTGACCACCTCATGCAAGGCATGGGGCACGCAACGCACCAGAGCTTGCGTTCTTATGGTAGACCTGGCGTAGTAGATGCCGGGCTGAGCCGGGCTGAGCCGGGCTGAGCGACCCTTCCACGGTACTTCTTCGGCATGGTACTGTAGACATCCCCTCGGTGCCATTGCTGCATCATGTTGCTCTCCGCCGCACGGGTGAATCGGAGCCGACAGCCGAAGCTGCATGGCACGGCACCAGAAGTGGCTTGCCTGCGAAACAAAAGGAACCTGGTATGCAGTGCACGGCGACAAGCTTCGGCGGGTTATCGTCATGTCTATTAATGGAAGGGGTGTGCGAATGCTGAAATAACCAAGTCGAAGAGTCGCTTGATTCTGATGAATGTTGACCTGTCGTACTAGTAGGTCAGCAGGAACAGCGCAATCCGAAAGAACTAGGTCTGCTACGGTCTCTGGAAACATGGATACTTACCTATCTTTGATGGCAGAGGGAGAGGTCACATAGGGGTGGCGCCATGACGATCGCAGTATGATCCAGCTCCGGCTGGGGCTTGCTTCCCCGACGGGTACGTGGTGTTCTTTCGGCAGTGCCATGGGGACATACCTGCAGCAGGCACGAACCCCTGCTGATGGTTTGCGAGCCACGATCAGAGAACAGTGCCACACATACTTCCAATTCCTCAAGGCGTGGGATTAGCGGTCGACTACCTGACTATCGGATGAATGATTCCTGACCCACAGAGGCGAGTGCGCGAGGATCGTCGCGTGCATGCAAGGCATTCCGGAAGCGCATCCTAGCCCTGCTGCGAGCTCTCCTCGACCGTGTTGCTTGGCATCCCGGATTCGAACCCGTGCTCTCGGACGTGTCACTTATCGCCAACAATGGGCGTGCCAGAGGATGACGCGGAACGGCTCGACGATGATGCATTCCGTGTGGATAGCTTCGCCCGAATCAGGGTGCTCTTCTGGCGGTATGGAAGCCTTCGGGGAGGCAAGAGGCACGAGTCCTACTGTACAGTCTGTCATTCTGCCAGGGCAAGGGCTGTAAAGAAAAATGACAGAATCCTAGGGTGATAGATCATTTCGTGTTGCTGACGTTCCAGTGAACTGTTCCTCGAAATCGGGCGTAGGACATTCCCGTGGCGGGCCCAGGAGGCAGTAGGGGGTTAGGAGCGCCATTGGATGGCCTCCGTATAGGTACTTACCTACCGAGTACTGAAACAATGAGCTTGGAAGTTCGTCCGGCGTGCAGTCCCGAGAACGTAGCACATGTGAGAGATGGGGACAGATCAAGCAGGTCATGAACTCTGCTCAGCCTTGCAGTTCCTATATCGGGCTTGCCGTTGGACAAGCTTTCCCCAGCAATTCGTCCAGGGTCTTTTCTCTACCGATCTGTACCTCCGTGGTAAGTATTGACACATGTTCGAGATGGTGTATTGTTGCAGCCGCCGCAGAATCATGCCCTAAGCAGCCACTGATTTTAATCCGGCTCCAGGCACTTTGTCCTTCTTAGGCCAGTTTTCTAGGTGTACGAGTTGCTAGATCTGACGATGGTCTGGCTCATCAAACTCTTGGTCGGCTGGAAGTCGACCAGATCAGACCACGAGCATGATCAAATGAAGATTGCCGCTCGAGTGAAATGAAGACCCTTGTTGGGGGAGTTTCATCGCACTGGATAACACTGTCACTTGCTACCAGGCGATTTATGATAGATCGTTGCTCCTGGTCCAGTCGGGGATCTGCCCGCCACATGTCAGTGACTCGAGTCCTCGTCCCGGCTTTGGTGGAAGGCTGGGGTGTCCTTGTTTCCTGCATTCCCCGTGCAGGCCCCGTAATCCTCGCCAACCCGGCAGCCTGGATTCGACAACGCATACCTTGCCTGATTAGAGACTAGTGTGCAAGGGAGGTACCACGATCGAGGTACGATGAGTAAGATAAATCCATGTACCAGTATCAATTGGGCCTTAAATAAGTAATTCTATTTCTTCCAGCCTCGAATAGCATGTTCACGCACCTCCTTTCCAAAGGGAGCTCTGTGTGCATAAACAGGTCTGCATGAGCAGAGAACGAAGTGTAAATCGTCTGAACTGGAAATGATTGTGTGTTACCAGCTCTAAGCTTGGCATATTAGATATATGGTGATTTATCGTAACGACTTGAATGGCTGTGTTGGCCCTCAAGCAGAGGAAGAAGAGAAAAGAAAAATAACGAAATAGGTAGGGGGCAATTCCGCGGTTTCTGATGAGGTCCCACGGTTCATCGCATGCCCCATGTAGGACTTCCTACCAATGTAGGTACTCAGGAAGCACGGTTATGTTCATTGGTCAAGTGGGTATCCTTGAGCCCAGCCGGTAGGTTCATTGGATTGAAATATATATTAGCAATCGCAATGGGATGACAGTCCGATACACAGACGTGTACATGCAGTGGTGATAGCACGCGTCTGTGCGCTCGTCGGAGTAGTATCTGGCAGGCAGAGCTTGATTATGGCTGATAACTAGGCGCGGATCATTCATCAGTGTAAGCTTAACCTTAGGTGACTGTCCGAAGTGTACACGCAATCCTGGACAAGAAAAAAAAAGAAAGGTGGGCAGACCTTATTTGAGCCGCCAAACCAGCGGGTGAAGCGAGTCATTCCTTGCGGCATAGGAAATGAATCCCACCCGAAGCTCGTGACGTACATAGCTTACGCCGTAGTGCAACCGCTAACAAGCCAAGGTGTGGAAGCCGAGGTGTGGAAGCCAGGTCAGGAGAGGCAGGGTTACACGGGTAACGAATGTCTGTGTTGCGCGCATCCTCCCAAGCGCAGATACAATCCAAAGACCCGGGGCTTAAGAAAGGAACTTTGACTTGGTCGCCGCGTCGATCGTCGTAGCCTGGGGTTGGGTGGAGTTAGTGATGCTTCCATGGACCCTCTACCATGTCGCGCTCTGCTCTAGGGCAAATCATTAGTGACCTCGTGCCTTATTTCCAGGTTCAGCGAGAGACCGTATCCCAACGCCTGGGTTACCTGAGTCCGCTAGGTAATCCACACTCAGCCTTAGCTGCCAGGGCAGTCTAGGCCAAGTGCCTCACAAGGAGCGAGCCCCATACTATGGAGAGATGTCACCAGGCCTCTAGGGCCACTGAAGGGCACTGACCTTAGGTCAACTGGACTACCTACCTGAGAAAGTCACTCATGGGTAGGTGTTGGCCTTATTTTTTTACTCCGGCCAACTCGTCGCTCTATAGGCCTGGGTACGGCTTGGCGTGCCACACTGTTGGTTTCCAGCAGTTTGAGAGCTGCGAACAGGTGAATGTTCGTGGCAGTTCTGCCATCACTGCAGCTCCCGGCTTCACCACATCATTGCAGATGGTTTCTTTACCACCGTTGAAGAGTCACAGTGGATTTTGTAGGGAAGCAAATCGACACATTTATTACGAGAATTCGCGTCTTGCGACAAGCAATTTAGCTGCTCTTGCACCTTGTTGTTCCTCTTGAAGATTTCCTGGTTTGTCTCAATAGTCTGATATCTATAAGGGCAAGCCTGCTACAGTTCATTTTACATGAGAGAGTCCGCCCAGCGACTGTTCTAGAAGCTCTGGATGTAGCTGAGCGCTGGACGGGGTCCTCTCACGTAGGTAACCGGCGGCGACCCATCCGTCGAGTCAGTAATCTGGGGCCTTGATGTCCGGGTACGTTTCTGGACTCGACGGAGCCGAAGCCAAAGAGGTCAGAAACCATTGGCGTGGTACTCTCAGCCCGTCTCTCCGTGACTAAGGTATAGTATGACACGGAAGACCAGGCGAACCCTGCCAAAATTTCTCGGTGACCGCTTGGGGCTCACCACATGGGAGTCCGACGGTTGGTCAAAGACTGAATCAGCACACAACGAAATGACCCGTATTCTTATTCTACAAACTGACTGCGTGAAGACCCCAAAACAGTGCGCAATGGGTTAGTACATCACGCATCTCAAAATATAGACGCTTTTTTGCAGGGACAGCTTGACTAGCATGCAGCCAAAATAATGATATCATGAATAGCCTCGTGAGCCACTTTCATTGTTGTCTATGCGGTGACAAGAGGTAGTATGTACATACCGCTACTTTTTTTTATCGGCTGGGAATAGCTTTTGTAACAAGCAATGAGGTATTGACTTGCAGTTTAAGATCGCACGCACGATACCAACACTGCTTTGCTCCGTGGAATAAGGGAGTTTGTCCAATACACGATAGTATACAATGACGCGGCCACCCATGGGCTTGCGCCTAGCAGCTGAACAGCCGCAGTCCGGTAAGTAAAGTGAGCGTCGGAGCATAGGATCGGACACTAAGGTTTCCGTAGGTCCCTTCCAATTACTTGCAGGGAGATGCCTGTCCAGTTGAGTTAGTGCCCACCCGTTCCGAGCCCATGGCGTGCGCTTACCACTAACCTTAAAACCTAGAGCTAGAGTTCGGCTGGAGCTAGAGCAACCGGCTTCGAGAGTGTTGGAAGCCGGTTCTTTCCATCCTGAGCCGTTGCGATGATTACGAGCTTGCTTTCTTGTGGCCGGGCCATTTGACCAGCCGCCGCTTAATCTTACGCTTGTAAACCGGGCCTCGATGATTTGATTCACACTACCCCTGATATGGTATGCTCACCGAACCAACCGTGCCTGCCACCTTAGCAGCTACTGAAGGACCAAGTATCGTCTGAAGAACCCGACTGCGCCAGGTGTCTGTTGAAATATCAGCTCTCCGAGGCAATGATCTGCAAGCATCCACAGCGTTAGAGGAAATCAGGTTTTACAGTTGCGATGCGATTTGCATCTGCTGGTGCTAGGTACCTATATCGACTACGAGCAAATAGTCAGGAACACAGACCCCAAGAGACGAAGGATGCCACGCCGTCTGTCAGATTCGTCTTATGTTACAAGTTTAAAGGTTAGCGGACCTGTCAGATGCTTAGGTCTCCATAAGTAAAGTCTGACGACTTGGCAGGGAGTCGTCCCTTCTAGTGCCCGAATAAGCAAGAGAACACAGATCTGCAGCATTTTCAGACGAGGCAAGGAAGCATTGTCGGTGGGAAAGGGCGGACATGACTTCATGCCTATAAGAGGAACTTACTGGTGGCGCGAAAACCCAAGTCTATGACAAAGCTACATACAGGCGCCGTAAGGACCAGAGGTTAGTTGTTCTACTATGAAATTCTGGTCGCCTTGATGGTGATTGACGTTCACTCAACAAGGCGCTGCGTACAGCCATCCGTCCGAGTAAGATTGGCAGCGTTAGTATCCCTACCTCCTCTAGAATGGACAGGTAGAACTCTCGAGCTGCCCAGCTGAAGACGTGAACGCAGTGTACTGCACAGTACAGCAGACAGCATTATGAAGTAGGACTATTTGCTTGGGTATCCAATGTACATAGTAAATATGTCCTTAGGTACTTGGTCTTAGGTAGTAGTTGGTACACATCTGGCCTACCAAGTGCCACCCATGTACCTGCCTCCTATCGGGCTTGCAAAGTACCGGTGTCTATGGGCTCCGCATGCAAGGGTCGCCAACGCCTGGCGGGCCTCATAATCGTCGACTCACCCTGAGCGACAGAGCCTGGGTTATGGTGTAGCTGAGAGGTTTGCCATCCCTCCAGAAGTCCCATTGAGCATGCGAACCATAAGGCGAACCATAGAGCGAACCACTATTGTAGGCAATTCACGCAACCAGGTTCTACTCCGCATTTTCTTCGATTCACCCCTTACAGCCTCACATTACAGCCACCAGGTTGGCCACTGATTAGTATAGCTATTATAGCCATATAATTCTGTTCCGCTACCGACTCGGTAATCGGCACCAAGATTTTTTTCCCGCATCCTCTGTTTTATTTTTCTACCCTCTCAAAGCACCAATGATAAGCAGGGATACTTGCCCGCGATCTTGCTGTTGTCAACGAATAAAATCCTAATTAAATACGCCTCAACAAAGTATAGCTCTTGAATCACTCATAACGACTACGAGGTAATGGACAGGGATGGTGAACACTCGACTGAACACTAATTCGTATGTTCTTTAATCAGAGCCGCCCATGCCAATGCTAATGAATTCGTCGGACTGCATGACTTGTGACGTATGTATAGATTTGGCCTGATAGTCGGATTCAATCCATCGTATGCCAAAAGCAAAAGCTACCCTTACCAGCTACTACCTTCGGTAACTGTGCGTTCTGCCCTAAAACGGGCTGACACCTGCATTAGAACCGTAACTGGGAGGCAAGTATACTCACATACCTACAAAAGGATGTAGCACGGACCGGAAGCAGCCGACGGTACATACCTTACCTACCTGCTGGTGTGCGCTTCATCCTAACACTTTTCTGATGCTTTCCAATCCCACCATCGTCATGGCCATCCCCACTTTGGATGGATGGCTTCACTCCCTGTTCTTCGTTGCGAGAGACATTGCTGTAGATTCGGGAAAAGTATTCGAGCAATCGTATAACCCAATCCATGGCCCGCTCACTATCTTCAATAAGTACTCAAAGTTACAGTTGACAGGAGGTGATGAGGTGACGAGGAATAAAAGAGGGTTTCTTTGCTGAATTTCCAACTTGTAAGTAAAGGTAAGTGCCTTGTAACACATCACCGTGCTGCAGGTGAACGGGTAGGGTAGATACCTAAAGTTAGGTACTTATCACACACCCCTTCCCACCTAGTACCTACCTAGGTATGGATCAATCCCGTCGCTCGCTAACGGCTGATCCCTCTACGTGCCAGCTAACAAACCGGGGGGCCAAACACCGGGCAGGCCAGAGGTGTCTGGTAAGCGTGCTGGATACCTGAGAGGCACCCATGTAATGTATGGATGAGCGGTTGTGTGGCTGACGACCCAGGCTGCAGGTACCTCTACGCTGGTAATATTCAACAGACCTTAATGGCTAGGTACACATTTCTATGGCATTGACTGCCGAAAGATGTATGTAATTAAAATATTCATACACCTGTATACACCATGAGTATACATCCATGTACACAAGCACGTATACCAGAGGAAGACGTTGGTACCGGGTTACGGAACTGTCAAAGACAGAAATGGAAAGAATTCTCTTTGTTCCCTTATGTGTTAGGGCTGCCGAGTCATCAGGGGTTCCTGCTAAGTATACAGCTACTGTCGCCTTGTTCCTTTTTAGGTACCTAAGTATGTAGGAATATGCCGCTGAACTCGAGCCGACCCGAGTTACGGCCTATCTGAGGTACTTGTATGTACCGCCCGGTACCCTGCTTACCAACAGACTGCATGCGTCCGGATTTTCTATAGCCAGTACCCAAGTACATACACATTTGTCGCACACATCTGTGTTTCGAGAACAGCGGCGGCTGTGCCATTGGAGACGCGCAGAAGACGTCTACTAGAAAATGAGTAGATTGGGGGAATGGCGTGGGTCTAAGAAGCAAGTGTTTATTCTTAGCTGGCCTGAACTCAGCTCTCATAGTCACCAAGTGCCGTTGTAACAGACGGGCGTCTTTTCTGAGTCTAGGCACGACTATCGTCCTCAAGACAGAAATAGGACACGGCCTTTTGCTATAATGAAGCGGGAGTGGTTTTTGTATACTTACTTTCTATGCATAAGTTCGCGAGATCAACAGACCTGACTATCTCAGGTAGGTAGATGATTGAAAGGCTTTTGGAGGGGTGGGTGTGCGCACAGAGAAGTATGTACTATGGGTAGTTCATACCGTCTTCATGCGCTGTACCTTTTACTTAGCTAGACGTTTTGGGGTAACCCCAAAACGTCTAAATAAGGCAAACTCGTCCCTCCCAAAACGTCGAGTATGGCAAGCTCCTCCCCGCAAAGGCCAACGCGCCCACAGGTACCTTACCGGCCTACAATATACAAGGCACCGAGACTGCATTGCAACCACTATTGATTCCGCACTGGCTGCAGTGCACTCTGTCGTCCGTCTTGTCCTTTGACCCCACCTAAAATGGTGTGCCCCTCTAGTTACCTCAACTCCATTGGAACTGGAACTGGTGGTGACTTTCAGAAGTCGATCCGTACCTTGGGCCAAAGCCCTCTGTAACTGGCTGTCCGTCATACCTCCCACCCCGTTGCTCATTGCTCCCAACCTACCTTTCTGTGTCCGTTTTGTCCCCAGCATAGCAGCAATTTTCCCGGTATAAATACTCGACTCACTTTCCTCGTCTTGGATTGTCGTCCCTCCGACTGAGCACTTCGCTTGACCTCATACTCTTCCATTGTACCGCGAGACCAGAACCCTGCGTAGTTTTCGTTGTCGTAAGGTTCAACCCTACTATCCGAAGCATCCTACGCCAAATCGCCCCGCCAACCTTGGTCGTCGTCTCCAGTATCACCTTCTCACTCGATCATACTGATCGAGCCCCAACATATTGTCCTCCTCTTGAAACGCACGTCTGTGTAACTTTTGAGGTTGTTGCAGCACTGGTCATGCCATCTGCGAGCTCGAATCGACCCGAACAGGGTTCCGCAGGGTAGGTAGTATGCCCATGTATTGTCGCACTCAGTCCTTGCGCTTGCTTTCCATATATTGTTTAGCTCTGCTGGAACTTGGCTGCTGACGCAGAGATAGGACCGGGTACAGCGTTGGCGCATCGCGGGGCCACGGACACGGAAACTATCGAGTCGAACAATACCTGCAGAGTGCCGAGGAGCCCGTGAATGCGACACTTGCAGCTCGTGCATGGTCGCAGTCCCTCCAAGCGTCCTCAAGGGACCACTCGAACGTGATGCGCTCGGTGCAAGGACTAGGGATTACTCGTGCCGGTAAGATAACGTATCGACTCGAATAGCCGTTGAGATACAGGGACTGATACAAAAAGTGCAGACCACCGAAATTCTCAAGGTCGACACTAGACCACGGCTTGAAGGGTATTGGGCTCGTTTCGAGAACGTGACTTGGGGGAGATGGGTTCGCAAGGACGGATCAACGACGCGAGGCATACGTGATTCGGCGTTATGGTATTGGGAGTTTACTAGATGATGTTGTAAGTACCGAATCACTGACGCCCTTCAAGCATAGTCCACGCCCCTTACTCACCTTGTGCGCCTGAGTCTACCTCACCAACACACTTATCTCTCAATTCACACCCTTGGACAATTGAGTGACTAACGCAATGGTAGTAGTTGGGCGTGATCTTGTTGGAACTAGTGGCATCTGGGGTTTTATGGGTCAATGGATAAAATCGGGCCTTAACGTGGCCCACCGGGATCATGGGGAGTCTGTGGATGGAGATAGAAAATTTCTCGAATGTTGTCAATGAGGTGGGGCATTCGCACCAGGAAAAGGTCATTCATCTCTTATGTTTCTTTGAACCCTTCTTGTATCAATTTCCTTGTTGAATATCCTTTGGATTTGATGAGCCACGATGCTGAGAGTATTGCAGCTCCTGGTTCTTGTATAGCATAGCGATACGGCGGGAACCCCTCAGGATCTTATCGGGGCCGTCCATGAAGACCAATTGACCTAATGCGCGCATGCTGGCTGGGCTTTCTCCACGAATGTTATGCTTATTGCCTTTTTACTGTTCCTCGATGGCTGCTTCGTAAGGTCGTCGGCCGTATGAAGGGTTCCTTGTCCTTTGCGGTGAAGGTGACTCGTGTGTTGACACCGAAGGGGCTTCCCGGAAACGGTGTATGGCAGATGAAGCGCCATCGTGTACTGTCGTCGCCGAAATATTGGTGACTAGGAAGGTTTCCAAATATTACTCACTATATAGCACCAGCAACGCCGCGAGGATTTCCTGATGACATCAAGGCGAGGAGACTGGTCAAGACGTCTTCATCTTCTGGTTGAAACCGCATGACAGCTCCATGGAGAGTATTGAACTCTATCCATGGATAACGTTGAGTAGTCTTCAACATCAGAAAAGCGATCCCGAATATCTTGACTATTGACGCAATTGGAATTTTTGAACGAAGATGAGACTGCCATAGCTGTATGATAATGACAGCAGCTAAGTGATGATGATGATGACGATGATGATGATGTGTCGTCTTCTTGATTATGCTTCGTGGCTGGGGCGTTTCGTATCTGGCGCATTCTAAGGCCAACTTGTCCAATGA
This sequence comes from Xylariaceae sp. FL0016, assembly GCA_022578815.1. Classification (NCBI taxonomy): domain Eukaryota; kingdom Fungi; phylum Ascomycota; class Sordariomycetes; order Xylariales; family Xylariaceae; species Xylariaceae sp. FL0016. The sequence continues at coordinate 444,044 of MU388739.1, forward strand.
GAACACAGAAGTCACTTTCCCCTCCTTTCCGGGAAGGCTCATGGGAACACTCACCAAGCCCGAGGCTGAGACTTTTACCCGATAGGGAATGATCAGCTGACTTTGCATTGATTGCATGATTGCGTAAAGTTCGTGGATAGGTGAGTGTCAATTGATACCTCCTTCGTTTTCCGAGTATGGTTTCCATTAATTTCAATCGCTCCTAGAGTTGGTCTACTTCATGTAAGCGACTCCCGAATAGCGCTCCGAGTTCTAGCCAGTATATTGGCTATGTCAAAGAGCCTCAGTAAATCAACGGAATTGTATATATAAAATAATTATCTTTTTTTGATGCACGATACATTACGTACTTTGTATTTTCCAGTGCGTCTGTTTGACTGACTGGATCTGGCAGAAGTGACTGACATACGATATCTGGGGCAATATCGGTGGATTCAATCTCCGTTGTACTGGCCCATCAATATGATAGCTTTCGTACCCTGTCCTTCTACTCAGGCTGACTACGACGGAAGATGTTCCAGCTCCAAACAGGTGCCATATATTGCCATCGTGGCCGCAAGATTCGACACCATGTCTAATTAAAGGTCAAATTTCGTGAATGAGTTGACACAGCTACGTCGCCCGTGATGCACCCTGGTAATAAGAATCCAGCTGTTGACCAGAGTCTTTTATCAATCCTTACCTCGCACCCTTGTTTACCCCAAATATTTTCTCCTCATTCCCAAGGACTCACCGTGACCCTCATTTCCGAATAATGTGCGGGGAAGACGGAATAACACCACCCCAGAGCCCACACGCAAGCAGATACACCGAAAGGGCCACGAATCGCATCACGCCGCCTATGGGATAGACACGCTAGCATCGTCCTCCCGACTTTAGCCTAAGGCGAGTTCCTTGCGCGCAGACCTGGCTCTTGTCCTTCGTCCCATGCCAATGCGCCCCAATAGACGTCGCATCGCATCTAGAGCGAGGTTCAATCACAAACGCCATGTATAAACAGGTACTTTCGCCCAGCTCAGCTTTGCGGACCCCACGGCCTGCTTCAGCTAGGTGATTCGCGATGCGCGGGCTGTGGTTTCTTGCGACTCTCGGCCTCGTGGTCGCCGAGGATGGATTGAACGCTTGGCTGCGCTATGCCAGATTACCCAGCGATGTCATCAAACAAGCCAGCATCCCGTCCCGGATTGTCGCGCTTAACACCACAGAGACGAGTCCCGTCTATATCGCGGGAAAGGAGCTTCAAAAGGGCATTCAAGGTATCTTGGGCAAGACTCCCGAGGTCGGCGCTACGAATAGCAACGGTACCTCCATCATCGTGGGCACTGCGGACGCTTTCACCGCTTCGAGGGATGATCTCGATATTCCCGATCTCGACGAAGATGGGTTTTGGCTCAATACCAAAGGCAAAACTGTTGAGATTGTGGGTCAAAATGAGCGCGGTGCCCTTTATGGCGCCTTCGAGTATCTTTCGATGCTCGCGCAGGGGAATTTCACCGAGGTAGCTTATGCTACGAACCCCAGCGCTGCGATACGATGGGTGAATCAATGGGATAACATGGATGGAACAATTGAGCGTGGCTATGCGGGGCTGTCGATATTCTTCAAGGACAACACCACGATAGCGAACACGACCCGAGTCGCGGAGTATGCGCGCCTCCTCGCTTCGATCCGTGTCAACGGCATTATCGTTAATAACGTAAATGCAAATGCGATCCTGCTCAGTGACGAGAACATGGCAGGCTTGGGGAAAATCGCAGATGCCATGCGACCATGGGGTGTGCGCATTGGAATCTCGCTCAACTTCGCGTCTCCTCAGACATTCGGCGGTCTCGACACATTCGATCCCCTAGATGAGTCGGTTGTTACCTGGTGGGGTAACATTACAGACAAGCTTTATGAAAACGTTCCCGACATGGTCGGCTATCTTGTGAAGGCGAACTCCGAAGGCCAACCCGGTCCGATCACTTACAATCGGACCCTCGCTGATGGTGCCAATTTATTCGCCAAAGCCGTGAAGCCCCATGGAGGCATCGTCATGTTCCGTGCGTTCGTTTACGATTACCAGAACCTAAACGAGAGCAATTGGAAGGACGACCGCGCAAATGCGGCAGTGGACTATTTCCGAGATCTCGACGATGAGTTCGACGACAATGTGGTTGTCCAGGTCAAATATGGTCCGATTGACTTCCAAGTCCGAGAGCCAGCCTCGCCACTGTTTGCCCATCTTCAGCAAACTGCCTCTGCGATTGAATTACAGGTCTCTCAGGAGTACCTCGGGCAGCAATGTCACCTGGTGTATCTGCCCCCCTTGTGGAAGACAATTCTGAATTTTGATCTGCTCGTAGATGGGGAACCATCGGTCATCGGACCTGATATTCTGTCCGGTAAGCGCTTCAACAAGAAGCTTACCGGGTATGCTGCCGTCGTCAACGTTGGCCAGAACACAACTTGGCTTGGCTCTCACTTATCCATGTCGAATCTCTATGCCTACGGCCGTCTGGCCTGGGACCCAACAGACAGCGAGGTTACCATTCTACAAGACTGGACACGTCTTACTTTTGGCTCAGACAAGACCATCATAGATACTATCACGCAGATGTCAATGGAGTCATGGCCCGCGTACGAGAACTACACTGGCAATCTGGGCGAACAAACGTTGGCCGACATCACGGGCCCGCACTACGGCCCTAACCCGCAGTCAATGGACAACAACCCATGGGGGCAGTGGACGCGCGCCGACGCCGACAGCATTGGCATGGACCGCACAGTCTGGAACGGGACCGGCTTCTCAGGGCAATACCCTACCGAAGTAGCAGCGCGCTTCGAGGAGATCGAGACCACGCCCGACGACCTACTCCTCTGGTTCCACCATGTACCCTACACGCACGTCCTCAAGTCGGGTAGCACGGTGATTCAGCACTTTTACGACGCGCATTACTCTGGTGCTGCGACAGCGGCTTCGTTTCCTGCGCTTTGGTCGAAGCTACACGGCAAAATCGACCGGCAGCGCTACGAAGAGATGCTGTTCCGGCTCGAGTATCAGGCTGGGCATGCGATTGTGTGGCGCGACGCCATCACCGAGTTCTACTACAACATGTCGTCGATCGAGGATGCACAAGGCCGCGTGCGCAACCACCCCTTCCGAGTCGAGGCCGAGAACATGCAGCTCAACGGGTATCGAGTCACAGCCACCAACCCATTCGAGATCGCATCCGGGCTGCGTATCGTGCAGACAATGGACAACTCGACAGCGGCGAGCGTGCAAACGACGTTGGACTTTCCCGATGGGACATATGACCTGGCTGTGGGGTACTTCGACCTATATGGGGGCAAGGCACAGTACGAGCTGTTCCTGAATGACGTGAGTCTGGGGTCGTGGGTAGGTGATTTGGAAGATCGGTTGGGCTACACGCTTACTCGGGGTATCGATGGGCACTCGGCTACGAGGATTAAATTCGACAATGTTAATATCAAGAAAGGCGATGTGGTGAGGATCGAGACAGTGCCAGATGGGTTGGAAACAGCGCCGTTGGATTACCTGGCGGTACTGCCATCAGGGGTTGTGGATTAGCGAGGCCCCGATAACATTCTGCTTTCTGCTCGCAGAGTAATAAAAGCAGCTTCAATGAATATTACTAGAAACATATAGATACGATATGTTTCACTGGATGAACTGGAGTTCTGACGCGCTGGATGACCACCCTCGTAGCGCTACCTCGAAGCCCGTTACATCAACAATGGTGAATATTCGGGTTGTTCCCGACGAGCCCAGCGTGTTATGATCCGTTACCATAAGCTTTCGCATCGAATTTGACCCATTCTGGGTTGGTAATATTTAATACTAGCCGGAGAAACTATGGTAAGCTTACAAAATAACCATCAGAGGGTAGAACGATGTTGGCTCTGCAGTTACTCTCACCAAAGGAGTAGTAACCAAGTACTTCTCATCTCGGCCCAGAAAAGTTGAAGCAAGGGTGTCAGAATACGTGTGCCATACCTATTGCTCCAGGTCTATATTGACGGACCACGAGGTCTACACACTTCTCAGAACACCACTGAACCACTTCCCTAGTTCTGACCAACCCTCCTTCTCTAACACCGTAACCAAACCCACATACCCATCCGGTCTAACCACCACCAAGGCTCCCTTCTCCCTGTCCACACCATACCCTTCATACGCATGACCATGTCCGTCATGATAGCTCTCCTCATCACTGAACACCTTGTCATAATCCCATCCCAGCTTCTCATCGAATGGATGATACACATCGTGCAGATCCCTCAGGATTTCCACCTCTGCCCTCTTTCCAGTATGCACAAGCAACACGTCGACGATACTCGGGTCTCGATCGGTCTTGAACTTGCCGCCCGAGCCATGCGGGTCCGACCCCGGAGAGAGCGCGATGCGTGGATGCCGTGGCAGGACCTCAGTCGCTAGGTAGCTCCCTAGCTCGTTGACAAGGGCCTGCTGTTCGGGGTTGGCAGGGGAGACGTCGCCCGCGAAGACAACCAAACGGAAGCGGCCGTCCGACGGCATCTTGTGGTGCAGCTGCCACGGGCGCGCGTCCGCCTGCGCAACGACTTGATACGAGGGGAAGCGCGTGCCGGGCTTGCAGTTGGTGGCGGCCCCGAGATGGCTCTGTGCGCGGACGGGGGCGGTCTGCTCGTCGACCTGGACTTGGGTATTGAGGGCTTTCTCGGCAGGCTTTGCGACGAGCGTGCTCGGGCTATAGTTCACGCCGACGCCGCTGGTGAACATATGGCTTTTGTCGAATGCTTCCGAGAACTCTGCCATGGATACACCCGTCTCGTCCAGGATGTCCTTGGCGGGTTTGCCGGAGAACAGACGCGAGAATTTGTGATCGAATTCGATGAGCTCCTTGGCGATCTGCTTGCGCTCTAGCTCGTATGTCGAGAGAACCTCTCGGTTCATTATCTTCTTGGAGACGAGACCGATTTTCCAGCCGAGGTTGTAGGCGTCCTGCATCGAAACATTCATGCCTTGCCCAGCTTTTGGAGAATGTGTATGCACAGCATCTTCGCTCGTTAGTATGTTCGTTTTGAGGTCAATATTCCAGGACATGACTCACCGCCAGCGAGGAACACCCTGTCCAGCTTGCTAAACTTATCTCCAACTCTTTGGCCTATTTGATATGCAGTCCACCAGTCGCAGTAGTGGTAGTCGAGTTTGTACGGGCTGATAATCTTCTTGGCGGCGCTGAAGATCATCTCAGGCGTGATCGTAGATCGATCAACCCGTCCACCGCCGGCGGAGACTTCAGTGAGCTGAATGTATAATCTCACCAGCTTGTTCTCCCTTGGAATTATCATGAGACTGCCATTGGAGGCACTATGGATCATGCACCTATCCCGAACATCCGCTGTGCGAAGTCAGTTCCCAATTCTCCAGTTCTTTGAGACCAGTGCAGGGTTGTCTTACGAAAATCTGTAATCGGAACGATGTCCAGAACTCCCCAAATGAAATCTGTCATCTCCCCCTTCATCTCAAAATCAGGACCCAGCGCTTTCCTCGTCCATGAGTGAGCACCGTCACACCCGACAACATACTTCGCCCTCACAGTCTCCTCTCTCGCATCGTTGCGCCCCGCGCTCTGAGCCAGCATGGCGCCTACGTCGTCACCCGCTAGATTGCTTCTAAATAGTCCATCACTGAGATTACTCAGCTTCTGCGTCGGGGTCGCCTCTTCTTCCGTCAGATGTCGCAGCGTTATCGTCACGGGATACGCGTCGTCGTCGTCGGCCTTGGACTCGTCTACATCCAGTGACGTGGGAATGACCATTCGCTCGACGGCAATCCTTTGGTCTGGACTGGCGGGATGTGGACTCGAGGCTGCAATAGCATCGAGGAAAAAAGCCTCCATGCGGCCTTGATGTAGAACACTTTCTGTGAAACGTGACAAGCCCTTGATGTTGTCTGGGGCGCGATTATTGCGTCGAATGCGGCCTGACTCATCAGGATTCCAGAAAGACACCTCTGTGGAGGATTAGCATGATGGCCACCAATAACGGGAGTGACATTATTGGAGAGTTACCGAGCATATGGTTCGCCTCTTTCCATATTCGCTCGCCGATGCCAAAACTGTCCAAGATCTCGAGGGTGCGCACTTGGAACCTGGAACGCCAGTGAGTTGGTGCTGTCACATACGCGAAGAGCATGACTTACCCATCGGCCTGGCCAGAAAAGACCTTGTCCGTTCTTTTGTCCACGATACGTGTTTTGACACCGAGCCTCGAGAGCCAGAGGGCGAGCATGAGCCCCGCAGGACCAGCCCCCACGACGAGCACATCGACTTCGGATGTTGTTGAAGCCATAGTAGCCGGGACTCCGAACGTTGAGCTACGAGAATCCCGCATTGCAGTCACTCAAGTTCAGAAAAGGTCTTGGGCTTTCAATCGGCCTACTTTATGGTGAATGAGAGTAGCTAAGCGTGGCCCTCCAGCAATGAACCCCAGTGTTTTATTCCATGTCGCATAGGTCACCGGACCCTGAATCCACCAGATCCTGATATATAGCAAGACCGCCAAACCGATTGGCGAGTACTTGGTGAGTGACCAATGATGTTCCAGACCCAGCTCGAGCCCTCGGCCTGGAGTTTCTCGCTGGTGGGGAATCTCTGGAGCCGGCACTCTGCCGGCGCACCTGGAGTCAGCATGAGAAAGCATGACAAAGAGGGCATGCGGGTAATGGTGGGGCCGACGAGGTCTTTGGAACTGGATAGATGACGACATGGGAACTCCCATCATTATGGCCGCGGACCGGTCACTACGAGGCAATATCTAATTGAAAGATCTAGTACGAGTAATCACTTGTCTTTATTGTGGTTCAAGGATTCTTCTATTGGGCGATAGCACCGACTGCTTTCCTAGTAGGTAAGTAGGTAGCAGCATATCATGTCTTCCCTAGATCTCTTCTCACTCTCAATACTCTCGCTCCGGCACCCCGTGCTTGATTCCCCTCTAGGACTTCAATCCACGGGGGGAGGCCTCTTTTAGACACTGTGCTATCTTCATCGCTTTCCAACTGAACTGCACCGGCAACCCGCTCTTCACTGTCAACGTACATAGCCTCTATAACAGTGTCCTCCTCCCCGTTGACTCGCGATTGGCAGTAAAACTCCTCGGTATATGCCCAGCTAGGCGAGTCAAACTTGCCACTAACAAGTACGATATCATTGCCGCGGGCCTTGATCTCCTGAATTTTCTTCAAAGGCAGAGGCGTCAACAGCTGAAGTTCACCCCTGTCAGCATCGATACCACGGATCAGGGCCAACCCTATAGACTGAGAGTAGCTTGGGTCAAGAGTCGTGCCCCGAGAGGTATCGATGAACGGTATACCCTCCGGTGTCCGGGTCGTAATGCTGTCGCGGAGTTGGGACATCACATTCACCACTGGCGTGACCAGTGAATCACCATCTGGGCCCCATGCGAGTGTCCGGGCGCCAACGTTGGTGTCAATCGAACGCGAAGGGTCAGCGAACCCACGGAATGCCTGTGAGCTTTCGATCTCAACGACTGCCACAATTGTACCATTGATAGCATCTGCCAACAGTTCTGCAGGAGCTTGGTAGTCGTAACACATAACACCGAATATCCCGCAAGTCGCGCCGGTATAGCCGACCTGCAGCGGAGGAATGGTGGTCAAAGGTTGTGCAGACCATTCCTGCAAGAAGTCCTTGCTACGGGTAGTCGGTGAAGTTGCATGGAAATATGACATGCTCTGCATCGATCGTAGATGCGCCGCTGTTCTTACTGTGTACTGAGATGCCTGAGAGGGGAGTGTAGAAAAATCCGAAGACGTGCATGCATCTTTGAGTGCTTCTACTGCCTCTGCAGGCCCGGTCTCTGACATGTATATCACCTCGGAGGGGCGTATTTGACCGATCAGGGAGACCAGTAAATCCAGTCCCGTACCTTGAATCCACCCTGGTGTATTAACAATGAGAGGATACGAACCCAATGAATTCTTGTAATGAGTCATCAAGTCCATAGCGCACTGGAGATACAGTTCGGGATTAGAGGCCGGAGATGCAGCTGCTAGAGCATGAGATCGTATATGGCGGAATTCTGAAGATGGAAGGGGATGGCTGAATGACGATCCTAGTATTGGATCCGTCACCAGAACAAGAGCGATATGCCCGGCGATGCAGTATTCTGGTTGACCTGGATCAAGATCGAGGACCGCTATACCCTTGGGGCTGCGTCGTCTGCCGCTACTGCCCGAGTTCGTGATGAGTCGGTTGGTAAGTATCTTACCCAAAGTCGACTTCCCCGAAGATTTAGGGCCTGTTATCATTACTGAATATGTCTTCGAACTCTGCTTGAGGATCCGAGCAAGTTCTCGGTTCCATTCTGGCGGAGAGACAAGATCCTGTAGAATCGTTCTTCGTGGTCCATCACCAGCCGTGTAAAGCTGGCAGTCGTCAGCCTCATGTTCCCAACATACGTGGGCGACCTAACTCACTATTTGAAATGTAGAGTCCGGTGTATCGTTCCAGAGTTTGCGGAATAAAGGTGAGAGACTGCCCAGTTCCCTTAGTGTCGCAACACCTGGATGTGGACATAACTCAATAGTGGCGTCTTCCACACAACGAATGACAGGCAGAGCGTGGCAATGCGGCGCATCGACCATATGAATCCTCTGTGATGTATTCAAGGTCGCCCCATAGATAGTGATTTCGCCCGACTCAACACGTATCCCATAACTTCCTAGTATAGCCAGGCGCTGTACATCATTAGCCTAGAGCTTGAACAAATGTCCGGGGATTTACAAACCTCCCTGTCGACGAGCTTCAAAAGCAGGCTCCCGTTTTTTCTTCGTTGTAGGTTACGCTTTGATGGCTTGAAGCTCGAAAGCTGAGCAATCTGTACCTCATTCGAGATATCGTTCTCTGAACTGGGCAGCACCGGGGATAGTTTTCCAGATAGATTAGGGGCATCATCAGGAGCTTTTATTGGATCTGCTGGCAATCTGTCTTTCGGACATACTTCTTGCAGAATGGCTTGCGGAGTGACCGTATCTATCGTGCCGTTCCCAGTGGCTTTAGATTTTCTGGAGCTCCTTCGCTTGGTGATGGTCGATGGAACTGATTGTACAGAGGTGTCTGGCTGGGCCTCAGGTTGTACAGGATCTTCCACTGGTGTCCTCTCAGCCAGGAGTCTCTTGCGAAGAGCAAATGCGCTCATTGCTATTGACCTGTCAGTCCTTTGCAAAGTGTCAAAAGACAGGACCCATCAAAGACATACGTTGCGGTGAATCCGCGGTATCCAACTTTCTCCTCTTAGGCGTAGACATAATTTTGTACACAGCAATCCAGTCAAATCACTTGAGAAGTATACCGCTCATATGAAGGGACTTGAGAATGTCCATGGGAGTCGTCGAAGTATACGGAATAGATGTCGGGCTACATCCCGCTTCGACCCATTCGCGTGTTGAATTCTACAATATATATCGGAGTTTAGAAACTTTTACTGGAGCACTGCCGCTAGCTGTAGTGGGACATGGCTTATCACCAAGCATTACTGTCCGCCAGACTCTGCATTGGAGACACACCTGCATTCACATTGACACGGGCACTAAAGGACGCCGGAACAACCTCGGATAGGTCATTTTGGCGAATACAATTACTGCATGAACCCGCTACAGAACCTGCACTATTAGAGCCCGCAGGCGCTGAAGCTGGGGGCTGCGACTGACCCTCCGCCGTTACTAGCATCGCGGCGCGCTTTTGGACGGCATTAGCATTAGCGCGTTCAGTACCTCCAAAAATTTCAAGGTTCGAATGGGCGCATCTCCCAGGTCGCCAATTCACGCCCATCCTTGGCTTTACCACAGCCTCTCGACATTCACCAACAGTGAATTACACTCCTGCGCCTTCCACCATATGATTGCGTCCTAGAGCGTTGCCGACAGTCACAATGGGCAATCCCAAGGTCAGAATCGGTTCGCTCAGTGGCATGCACTCTGCCATTGCCGAGAAGAAGAAGAAGAAGAGTACGGGCGCTGCAAGTCACCGAGAACAGCCCACCTCGCTCAAGAGCTCCAACTACAGTCGCGATGACAGTGACAGCGACTCCAGCAGCTCATCCTCCGGCAGCGATAGCGACCTCGAGGCCGCTCGCGCCAAGCTCAATGCCAAGCAGATCATCAACAAGACGAAGACTTCCCAGGTCAACGGCGAGAGCAAGAAGGCGACCAATACGAAATCCTCCACCAACACTACCAAGCCTGCCAATACGAAGCCCGCCAAGTCTGTGTATGACTTCGATAGCGATTCTGGCACCTCGTCCTCTGGCAAAGCTACGTCCAAAGTGGCCTCGACCCAGAAGAAGACCGAGGACTCGGAGAGCGAAAGTGGCAGCAGCGAGAGCGAAAGCGAAAGTGAGAGCGATGAGGGAGTCGCGACAGCTACAAAGGCAGCCTCGAAGGGTCAAACTGATACTGCTGAGGCATCAAAGAAGAACGCGAATAAGTCCAGCGAAGAGAGCGAGAGTAGCTCATCCAGTAGCGAAGTGAGTAGCGACAGCGATAGCGACGAAGATGAATCTGCTACAAGCAAGCCCCCCAAAAGCAAAGATGCCAAGCAGCTCAATGGTGATGCCATGGCTATAGACTCTGTTGATGATGCTGAACCCGAAGATGAATCACTCAATCAGGTGTAAGTCAAATCTGGATCTCTCTAGGATCATGGACTGACGCTCGCGAACAATCCAGGTCTCGACTCATGTTAAACGGCTCCGATTTCACGCTTCGCAAGGCATCCACCGAAAATCCTGGGAAGGAAGTTGCCAACTTCTTTAGCAATGCCAATCTGGAGGGTAAACAGCTCTGGTATTTCACAGCTCCTGCCGACTTGCCCATCACTGTTCTGAAGGATATGGAGATCGATCTGGCGAAGGCTGCGAATGGCCAATCCATCCTCAATTACAAAGGCGATGCTTATGGCATAGATCTTGAAGCCGATGCTACTAGTACTCAGATCTCACTTCTGATCCCCTCCAAGAATGGCGACAAGTACACAGCTCGTGAGTCTCTAACCCCGTCCACTGCACTGGACAGCCCTGACTGATATGAATAGCCAATCGTGGTGTTGAGTCAATTATTCATCTCCGCAGATCAGCCAAATTTGGTCCTGGCAACACTGTCAGTGCCACTGCTACAGACGGTTATGCCCCCATTCCGAAGCCGATCCGACAACAACCCGAGGGCCTTAAGGCTCGCTTTACCCCGTTAGGCGTTCCTACACCCGCTCCTACCATCTCATCACAGCCATCAGCCCCGTCCTCTGCTCAGCCTCGGCCGAGAGCTATCCCCAAGCATATGCATAATTCATCGGAATCGTCGTCGTCAGACTCGGACGAATCCGAGAGCTCGTCAGATGAGGAGATGGGAGGGGCTCTATCTCTACCTCCTAAAGCAAGTCAGTCCACGGGTGTTAATGGAAATGGAAAACGCAAGCTATCTACCCATAAGGAAGATCTGACCTCGACACCTAAGGCGACATCCAAGACAGAGGAGAAGCCTTCCAAGCGAGCTAAAGTTACCAGCTCCGGCGACATCAACAAGACGAAATTCTCCAGCTCGATTTCTTCGTCACAGGGGACCCCATCTCAGGCGCCGAAGAGCAACCCAAAACAGGCATCATCATCAACAACAAAATCAAAGTCTAGGGAGAAGAAAGAAACCAAAGGAACCAAGGAAAAGACACCTATGAAGACGTCGAAAACACCATCTAAGCAGACGCCTATACCCATTCCCACGAACCCGCTTATGAAACGTTGAAACATTTCTGCACGTAGTTATTTGCCGACTTCAACCAGGCTTCGAATCCTGAATGCTCGTTTCAGTCATGCATCCGATGACATGTTATCCCTTCACTCACGTTACAAGCCCTGGTTGTCGAACAGCGTGCAATTTAGATTGCGTTGTCGCCTGTCAAATTGCATCGCAGGGAGCATGCACAGATGAAGGCATGCAAATTACGCCGCTGTAAACGTACGGAAGTCTGGCATTGCGTGCTGCTTTTCTGCACCTCCCACACCGTCCAGGGATGCCAATACCAAGATTTGCATATCATTTTGCCCGACTGAGAGCAGCTCAGTGGCCAGTTGTCTCGTCTATTAGATGGTAGCCCGCTAAATGATACCAATACTGATCAATCATTGCTGAAACTCAGTGTGTGTGATGGAATCATCAATGACTGCAGGTCCTCTTTGGCCACCAAGAGTCTGAATGAACTGTTGCCTAACTCGTGATTCTATTGACCTGATGTAGACACAGCGAGCATGTCCTGATTGTATCTGGGACGCCTCAAGGTAGGTACTGTATTATCTTAGATCGTATTTGGTGGGATATTGCCTGCTAGTCCGATCCATTTCCGGCGATTTTGAACCGTTTCGGCAGTCTCGGCTTCGAGGGCCGAGACCAACCGGCGCTATTGTCCAAGGTGAAGTTTCCCGCATCTAAATCCACTTCAAACGACTAAGATGTGATCGCATGAGCGCAGGCGTGACACAGTACGACATTGTCCGAGACCGCTCTCAGAAGCTCGAGCTTACAATGGGTACCCGAAACAGCCTTATAAGCCTCCTCGTTCCGAAGAGACGACCAACAATTGTCTACCTATTGGCAGGCAAAACCACAAACACTGCCGATTTCAACAGTTTGCTACACAATCTCACCAACCGCCACCACTGACAATGAAAGGCGACTGAGGCTGCTCAACTACAAATATACATTTCCACGATTGACGCCGCACGAGTTGCTCTCTGATATCCATGTCTCGCCCGGCTGTCCTCCTCATCGGGGATCTAACCCATACAAACGATGAATGGCAAGCGCTAGGCAGCAAATACGACCTCCTCGAATTGCGCACTGGCACGCGTGACCAATTCCTCACCAACTGCCGTAATGGTACGTACGCCTCAGTTGTCGGCTGCTACCGATCCAACGCGTCCACGGCGATCACGGGGCCCTTCGACCAGGACCTCGTCGCAGCGCTGCCGGCGTCTTGGAAATTCATCGCGCACAACGGCGCCGGCTACGACAACATCGACGTGGCGGCGTGCACGGCGCGGCGCATCGCCGTGTCCTCGACGCCCGTCGCCGTCGACGACGCCACGGCGGACACGGCCATCTTCCTGATGCTGGGCGCGCTGCGGCAGGCACAGGTGCCGCTGACGGCGCTGCGGGAGGGGAAGTGGCGCGGCGGCACGCAGGTCGGGCATGATCCCCGGGGCAAGGTTCTCGGTATCCTGGGCATGGGCGGCATTGGACGGGCGATGGCGCACCGCGCGCGCAGCTTCGGGTGCTCGATCATCTACCACAATCGCTCGCGACTGGACCCAAAGCTCGAGGGTGATGCGGCGTACGTCTCGTTCGAGGAGCTTCTGGCACGCGCGGACATCCTTTCCCTGAATCTGGCGTTGAACAGCAATACGCGGCACATCATTTCGGCTGAGGAGTTCGGCAAGATGAAGAAGGGGGTTGTGCTGGTCAACACGGCGCGGGGTGCGCTGATCAAGGAGGCGGATATGGTGGATGCGTTGGAGTCGGGGCAGGTGAGCTCCGTGGGGCTGGATGTGTTCGAGGATGAGCCGGAGATACACCCGGGTCTGGTCAAGAACGAGAGGGCGTTCCTACTGCCGCATATCGGGACGAATACATATGAGACGCAGAGGGATATGGAATTGCTTGTCCTGGAGAACTTGCAAGCGGCTGTGGACGAGGGAAAGATGCGGACCTTAGTTGGGGAGCAGAAAGGCCTGGACTGGGTGCCGGCGACTAAGTGAGCAATAATACATCACGAGAGAGAGGCTAAGGACGATGATATTGAAATCAGGACGGCAATCTTTGGATTGGAAGCAATCCAGGTGTTCTTGTATGCACCTGGATCTCATGGAGGTCATCATTTACTTGTGACTGTGAACAGGTGATAACTGAATAGTATACAGGTTCACCATTAACCAGAGAGATCGTGAGATTATGCAAATAACGATGATATCAGGAGGACGAGATCTAGCAACGGTGTTTATCTGAAAACACATTCACGTAAGGCATAATCTAGTTTTCTGTTTCAGTCGAGCGATTCTCCGTCGCCTTGACACAATTCTTTGAACAGTCGCAGAATGCTCTTCTTCCCGCGTTTCTTAGCCACGTCTAGGCTGGTCTTCCCGTCGATATCCCTAGCGAGCGGATCTAATCCTCGTTCCACCAGAAATGAGAACAGAGCTGCGTCAGGCTCGATCTCTTCGTCTCCCATCGTACACGAGCCGCGTTCTGCGACGATATGCAGAGCGGTCTGCCCCGTGTTGTTGCGAATATCTAGCTCAGCGTTGTACGCACCGAAGAAGACGTCGAAGTACCCGACATGCACGCTATAATGTTTCTCAACCTGACCATCGAGGCGCGGGCCATCTGCAGCTAGATATGCGAACAGAGGGGAGCTGCCCTTGACATTGCGAGCATCGACAGAACCGCCGAGAAAGATGAATTTGCGCCAGAGCGCCAGCAGACTGGGCAGGTACGTCGCAGCTATATCTTTCTTCTCTGGGATTATGCCAGACCGGCTCTCCGGCTGTAGCGAAAGCCATTGTGCGGCGATGTGATGCAAGGCCGTGGAGCCGTCTGGCCCCTGTTCCCAGAGGTCGGCACCCAAAGCCAGAAGAGCTTCGCATACGCGTGGACGGTACCTGCGCAGGGCATATTGGAAGGGGGCTGTGCCGGAGTCGTCCTTGGCTGCAATTAGGAGCTTTGCTTCTGGATAATTGAGAAAGGTCATGATATGATCCTCGCTCATCTGAGGGTTGTCCAGGAGCATGTGCTACGTGCTGTCAGTCAGAGAGTAGGTCGACTTGGTTGAACGTTGACAAAGCTCACCAAAGCATTCCTACCCTTTGCATCGACCGCCAAGACATCTACTTCAAAGTCCAGTAACCTCAAGAAGAACCCTGTCGCGCGATACCAGGTTTCAACAGGCGTCATGTGCGAGTTTCCTGGTAGGAGGTACGTCGCCTCGAGGATGTTCATTGCGCAAGTTGCGTGAAAGACCGTCATTCCTGCCTGCTGCTCGCGCTTCTCGAAATCGACGTTGCCCCTGCTGGCATGCTCAAAAATCACCTCGCTAGAAATCACAAAGTCAATGATAAATCTTAGCATGGTATGGGGACAAGCTTGACATGTCCTGACATATTCTGGAGTTACTTGGTTCACCGCTCTCTCCTTCATCCGTGAGAAAGATAGGAAAGCGAAAGCGGGCGACAAGACATTTTCGGTAGAAAAGGCGTGAAACCTAGATCAACTTACAGGCATTGTATACCACAATTGACATACATAAATGCTTGATGTAGTAATGAGCTCTCAGCACCTGGTGCGTGGACGCCACGTTGCAGCAAAAAGCGGATAAGCTGTGCTCGTACCATCTCCGTACCATATCGGCGGAATGCCCGAGACTTGAGCATATCAGTGCCGAGCGAAAAGGCCTTGGGGAGCCCATTTGTGAAGATACTAGAGGCGAAGCTACTGTCGCTGGGGGTAAGAGAGCGCCCGAACTCTTCAAGCGCTCTGCCATCGAGCATTGAACGCAGACGGTCATAGGTCTTCACGGGCCCGGTGGCTGCTTGGCTGTCATCAGCGGTTTGGATTGAGTCCGGCGCTACCTGGATATTCGATTGGGACGTTGCGCGAAGGAAATCGTCGATCTCATGTCGGGGTCGACTAATGAGGATCACCTTCACTGCATCGGGTTTCAGCTCCGAGAGCACCTTGAGACGACTCAAAAGCATTCGTAGGGGTGACTCGTCTACCTCATGTAAGGAGTCCATGATGCAATAGACTCTTTCCATCGACGAGAGAGCCTCCAGCAGATACTCCCAGAGAACCGTATCTGGCAATGCTTGAACAGGTGTCTTAGCGAGGGGTCGAAGCATCAAAGCTAGCAGGCTGCAGCGAGGCAGGAGTTGGGCCAGCCATTCCTTGACGAACTGCGAGGATTGATCGGTGCCACTGGCTGCATGTCTTGTGCATGAGAACTCCAAAATGATAGTTTTGTCGTCCTCGAGATGCTTTTGGCGGAAGGCCTGGGCAATCCCCAATATCTTCTCAGAGTCGCATTCCTCTACCCAAAGGGTGCTTCGAGACTCGGATCCCACCCACCGATAATACTCGTCAGTTTCAAAAAGCCATTCTTGGGCGGGAACTGAGTTGTTTCCAACGGGTTTGCCACTCTTTTCGACCTCAAAGAAAGTCCTAGCTTGGAGCCACTCTACAATCCTGACGACCACTCCGCCATCAACAACGAACGCTGACGAGTTGGGTCTATTGATTAAACTCTGACGAAGAGCCAAAGACGACATCTCGGATATGGTCCCGTTAACAACCATGTTGAGGGGGGTCAAAGTAGCCACCTTGAGAGGATATAGCACCGAAGGCATCGGTGTCGAACGTCGCCTTGCGAGATCTGACTGAGAGTAGACAAGATCGGCTTTACTTCTTAGATTTCCTATATTTAGGGTGAACTCTGGAACATATGGAATGCTTCGGAGCAGTGTAGTGCTATCTACTTATTCTGTATGACACCGGTATCCTGAATGTATCACAAATCTGTACAGCACCAAACGTCACTTGAGAGCGTCTGATGTTGACGAGCACCAGCGCGGAAACGTACATTTTTGTGTGAAGGAGAATTCAGCACGAGCAAACACAACGTACTGTTGTATCTCTTGAAAACCGGCATACCACGGTCGTCCCGAAAAGAGTGTCTAAAATGCTATCCCTACAGTAGACAAAAATACATCATATTCGAAGGTCATGTTATACGCAACAACTACGTAGTTAGTTAACACTGATAACCATGATTTCTAACACTATATACCGGGCCCTGGGCAATGGCTAAATAGTGAACTGCATTAATAATTGACTCACCGGCCAACCGTTGATCGGTCAACGGTAAGGCTTGGCCAATTAGCTGACGGGTCATTTTCAAATAGGGCTTACATGGGATAAGCGCCACTAAAGCAACGAATAAAACGACGGCATAGCTTCGGGTGGCTTCAATCCCCAAGGTCATAGAGGGATATCATCTCGTCGAGTAGATAGTCGAATGAAGTAGCTCACTAAATGTTTAATTGACGTCTAGTCCCTGATTCGATTCTATCTCACTTCAATGTAGAGCTCGGTCGCCATCCACCGCTATCTTAGGTAAGTATACAACAATGAGCAGCTTTAGGAAAACAATCCTAAGCCCCAAGCATGAAGCCATTACTGTGTACGACTCTGATACTACCAATCATCCCCAAAATCAGCTTTCAGGCCGAGCGATGCTTGCTCACGTTCTCCCGACGTCAGTGTTACTGTGACGAACTGCCGATAAGCACAACGCAATCTCGTACGACATGATAGCCGCGATAGCCTCGTCCAAGCATTCGGTGAACACGAAAATCTTTGTATTAGCTAAGGCAGGTTTCCGAAATCTACCGTTCCTCGGCAGAATTATTGGCTGTTGTTTGATTGCACGGCGTAGAGCCTCGAACGAGTTACAGGCTGTGTCCACATTAGGTTGTGAACTCATCACTTTGGGTCTCTTGTATGGCGGAGACCAGGCAGACGATTGGCTCAAGTCCTATGAACACAATTAACTACATCAAGAGCATCATTTACGTCACTTGAGATAGATATCGATCTCTAGGCGCTAATGGATTACGATAATGGAATCCTTTCATGGGCCTTTGAATCTCAACCATTGAATCATTATAGCTGAGCGAGTTGACAATGGCTTACATAAATACCTCGACCCCAAAATTGCATAGGGGCTCGGAACGACGGCCTTGACTGACGCCAGCATGTCTCCGCAGGCAAGACCATATCGATGCTTACGGTCGGCAAAGAGATTCTAGAGGTACGCAATGGCCGCTTCTACGGTGTCACTCAGGGCCACGGCCGCCGACGGGGAACTATGGTACCGCACCACGCTGCCAGACGCCTTCATCGCTGATCGAATGAGATAGATCCATCGTCCTTCGCTTCTGCATTGTGGTGCAAGCTGTAGAAATATGCGGTGCTCGGGCATCAATGGAATGCCGCAGTGTAACTTTCACAGTGAACGCTATGCTGCACTCGTGAAATTGAAGTCGAACACCGATCCAGACTCACTGGAATCTCTACTACATTGATACTGACAGGCCAATACTGTAGTTACCTACCTAGCAGCATGGAAAAATCCGAAGACCGCGAGAGTCAAATTTCTGTAACTAGTTTCAAGTGATGCACGATCTGAACAGACAATCCTGAGAATTTCAATGCCACGGGAGGCCAATTCTGTGATATTGTGTTTGCCGTGGTGCAGAGATGGGGGAGGCCTACTTGGGGTATCTGCTAATAGAATGAGGAGATAGTTCGACGAGCATCAGCGGGGGAGTCTGATGATTAAGCACGTGACATCACAGCGATCAGTTACTGAAGATTGCGATGTGGGCATAATGACAGTGTACCGCATACCGGTAAAAAGAGCCTGACATAAGCCCAAAGACCCCAGATCGCACGCTGCGAGTGCTGAAGCAGCCAAGCTTTCGAGTATTACTGAATCTGCACAATGTAGTTAACGCCCTTCATTCCTTCTGGACAGGCTGCGTCACATAAAATTCATACCCAGGCGAGGCAGCTGAGCCTGCGCATCGTATCTCCATCGTGCTCGGAAGATGCAATGGAGGCCTGCTGCGCCACTTTCCTGCAGAAGTGCAGTCGTCACTGCATCCTTTCGCTTGTCTCGCTATAGCCTCCGTCGGTGATCTCTCGAGCGCATCTACATTCAGGCACACGATCTGAATAGCTCCTCAAGGATAGACCTATCTCGTTCTTTCAATCACGCGCGAATACCACAAAGTCCCGAGATGAATTGGACAGAAAATAAGGCAGCGTCAGCATGCCCCATGGGCAGCGACGATGTGTTTGGCCCCAGAGTGAACGAAGTTTGTCGATCCTTCGATTTTACTCTGCTCTTTGAAGATGCTTTCTTGGTCTGCCTGCCTGCATCTGTCTTCTTCATCTTATCCTTACCGCAAATATTGATGTTGCTATCGAAGCGCGAGAAACTGAACTCTCCGCATTCCAAGGTCTTACTGAGCAAGCTGGTATGTGCCCTATTCACTTCTTCTAGAACTGGCCAGGTCTTGAACTGAACACATTCAACAGCTCACACTCACTGCCCTATCTAGCTTGCAAGTAGCCCTCATTCCAACCAGAGCTCTTGACTATGCCCTCAAGACCAGAGCCTCCATTGCAGCAGAGATAATGTTACTTGTTGCTGCTGTCGCTGCTGCATTACTCTCATATCTTGACCACCAAAAGTCTTTGCGTCCTTCTACATTGCTTAGTCTCTACCTGTCGTCGTCCGCGATCATGGGAATCGCCCGCATTAGGACGTCGTGGTTGATATCGGCATCTCATCCAGTACCAGTATTGATGACCGCTGCTTTCATCCTCACGTTGTCAGCTCTTGCTCTTGAATCCGTGGAGAGGAAGGGAGGAAAAAACTATGAGAAAATTCCTGCTCCGGAACAAGTTAGTGGTTTCTGGAAAAGGACCTCTTTCATATGGCTCACAGCAACCTTTCGTATCGGGTACGCGAAAGTCATATCACCGAAAGATCTCCCAGGCCTAGACACACAACTGGAGAGTCAACTACTGCGGGAGAAATTGACAATGACCTGGGCAAAATGTAGGTTTATTGGAACTCTCCCGACTTTACTAGCTACTTACTGTCGGTAGATGATCCACGAGCACGTCACAGCCTTCTTCGATCATCCTTCGCGGCGTTCATACCATCATTACTATCTTCAATAGTGCCCCGCCTATGTCTTAGTGCCTTCACTTTCGCACAGCCATTTCTGATCAGCACAAGTGTAAGTCTCGTCGGGGAAAATAATCCCGACTGGAACTATGGCAGAGGCTTGATTGCTGCGTGGGCCTTGACTTTCTTTGGTGTTGCAGTGAGTTTCATCAGCCCAATACCTTTCATGAGCTTCTGCTTAGCTCTATAAGGTTTCAACAGCAGTATACCAGTACCAGACTTTCCGCTTCAATACTAGGATAAAAGGAGGGCTCACGGGTCTCATTTACCAAAAAGCTATCCAAATCAGAGCAGCAGAAGCTGGCGAGATCACAGCTATTGCTCTCATGGGCACAGATGTCGAGCGTATCAGCCTAGCCTTTCTATCGATACATGATCTATGGGGCTCTCTGGTCGATATAGCCATTGCACTGTGGCTTCTCGAAAGACAGCTGTCTTTGGCGGCACTGGCCCCGGTCATTGTCGTCCTCAGTATGTATTCTCGAGGCCCCATTTCTTACTTAAGCTTAACATAGTCTCAGTCTGCATTGCGTGTACATTCCTGCTAACAGAAGGGTCCAAAATCTCCCAACGCGCGTGGATCGAGAAAGTCCAGGCAAGGCTTCGCATCACAACAGAATCATTGAATGGTATAAAAGAAGTGCAGATGCTGGGCTTATCCGATGTCATGTCCTCGGCCATCCAAGGCGCGCGAAAAGCAGAGATTCAAACTTCCAGGCGCTACCGAAAACTCCTTTTGTTGAAGGTTCTCTTTGGTAGGTTCTTGTTCGACCAGCACACCTTGGCAATATACGAGCGGCTTCATATATATTAACTATTTAGGAAACCTTCCTCAAAACCTTGCACCGGTCGCTGCGTTCGCAATGTATATTGCTATATCCATCTTTTGGAAGAACACCACACTCCTCACTGCTCAGGCCTTTACATCCGTTGCCTTGATTACTCTCCTGACACAACCGATCAACACATTTATTCATGCTATTCCTGCAGTTTATGAGTGCGTCGGAAGTTTTGACCGCATTCAGGAATACTGTAACTATCATGCAGATTCCGACCACAGGCCACCCCGGCCTCACATCAAAAGCGAGGTTGGTGGCGCTACTGGTACTCCCTTGCTGCCACAAACACCATTAAAAGCGAATGATCACATCATCTCATTTAATGGTCATAGCTTTGGTTGGGACAAAACGAAGCCCTATAATCTAAAAGATGTCTCTGTCGGGATTGAAAGTGGCAAGTTCACTATTCTTGTTGGCCGAGTCGGAAGTGGTAAATCAACATTCCTGGAGGCTGTTCTCGGAGAGACATTATCGCTCCCCGGAAGTACTCTTGTATCGGGACCCGTGGCTTACTGTTCGCAACAACCTTGGCTCGAGAACCGCACGATTAGAGAAAACATCATCGGCGTATCGATCTACAATAAAGCATGGTATGAGAAAGTGCTATCGGTGTGTGCCCTTGAGCAAGATCTCGACAACTTGGAGAACCATGACCGGACATTAGTTGGCAGCAAGGGCTTGAATTTGAGCGGAGGACAGAAACAACGCATTGTATGTCCTCCATGTTGAGATCACTGAACGTACACCAAGTCTGACATCCCA
The DNA here is from genome assembly GCA_022578815.1 of Xylariaceae sp. FL0016. Lineage (NCBI taxonomy): Eukaryota > Fungi > Ascomycota > Sordariomycetes > Xylariales > Xylariaceae > Xylariaceae sp. FL0016. Next base: position 465,507 of record MU388739.1, read on the forward strand.
AGGCCCTTGCGCGAGCGCTATACTCGCGGAGTCAGGTCGTGCTCCTCGACGATGTTTTCAGTGGAATGGATGCTCACACGGCCGGCATTGTTTCAACCGGCCTTTTTGGCTCTGAGGGTCTATGGAGATTACACTCAACTACAGTAGTCCTCAGTACAAACAGTCGTATGTCGATAAAGATGCCTTTGAGTAACTAACTATGGGCCATTGCTGACAGATTATCAACATATAGTCACCGTCATGCCATTGGCGGACGTGATCATTACTCTCGAAGAAGGCAGAATAACAGAAGTTGGCCCACCTGCCATACTTCTTTCTAATGCTGGATATGTTAGTACTCTTGGTCTTCAGACAGCAGTAAGCAGTGCAGAACCCAAGCATACTACCCACAGTGTGATCGACGATACCTATCGCCAGAAGTCCCGGATCTCCATTAAACAAGCTACGGAGAGCGATAAGACACTCGATGAAATGAAGAGAAAGAACGGAGACTTATCTGTCTACTCATATTATTTCGCTAGTTCTGGACTCGGCACCATTGCACTGTTCGTGGCCTGCATAGTTGTCTGGGTATTTTGCAGCCGATTCCCCACCATTTGGCTCAAATGGTGGTCGGAAGCGAATGTGAAACATCCCAATCAGAACGTCGGGATGTACTTGGGCGTATACGTGCTAATCCAGCTCATTGGTGCTGGTGCACTCTCTGTTGCTCTTTGGGTAGCTTTCATTCGTGTCATCGCCAACTCGGCCTACAAGCTTCACTTTGACCTGCTTGAAACGGTTGTCAAAGCACCCCTGCGCTTCTTTACTGCAACTGATGTCGGTAGTCTTATCAACAGATTCAGCCAGGACTTTGAACTTATTGACATGGCCTTACCGGCCATTATGATGAACTACACATCGAGTAAGATCTCTTTTTTGTGCCGTTTGGTTCCCAAATTAACGAACGCTTTCTCGTATACTTGAGATGGTGCTAAGTCTGACGTGTATTACCAGTGCTATTCTCCTCCTCAGCCACTGCGATCATTCTTCTCATTTTCTCCAAGTACTTAGGAGTGTCCGTCCCAATTGTTGGAGTTCTGCTGTACTTCTTGCAAAAGTATTATCTCCATACCTCTCGCCAATTACGTCTGCTCGAAATCGAGACAAAAGCTCCGCTTTACACGCATTTTTTGGAATCTGTCTCTGGCGCATCAACCATCCGGGCTTTCGGGTGGCAATCCCATTACCAAGAACGCAACTCTCTTTTGATTGATAACAGTCAATGCCTGGCGTACCTCCAGAAGTGTGTACAATACGCCTTGAGCCTTGCATTGAACGTAATCGTCGGCATTCTCGGTGTCATTCTCATTGCGATTGTCGTTACCTGGAGAGAGAAATTCAGCCCTGGCAGCGTTGGTATCAGTCTGGTTTCGGTGATGACCTTCGGTCTATATCTAGCCAGATTGATCGATCTGTGGACTCAAATGGAATCAAGCATTGGGGCGGTAGCACGAGTCAAGAACTTCAAGGCCGACACAGAGTCAGAAATCAAGGATTCACCTCAAATCCCACTTCCGAGCTGGCCGACGACTGGTGCAATCACATTCCATGAAGTTGTCGCCTCTCATAGGTAAATTCACTCGATATGCCTCTCCTTCTCACCTACTAATTTGGCTGCAGGCCAATAGGCGAGCCTGTACTCAATAGAATCAACTTACACGTCTTATCCGGGCAACACATAGCCGTATGCGGACGGTCCGGTAGTGGAAAGAGCTCCCTCATTCTCAGTCTACTTCAAATGCTGCAAATTTCCAGTGGTCATATTTTCATAGATGATGTCGATATTTCGCTGCTACAATGCTCGACTGTTCGCTCAGGTGTCAACGTCGTACCACAGGACGCTTTTCTGATGCCGGGCACAATCCGATTCAACGTAGATCCTTCTGGAAAGGAGGTCGATGACGAGATCACACGAGCTCTGGAACTTGTTGGGTTATGGCAGATCGTTCAAGAGCATGGTGGTCTTGACCAAGAGATGAACACAGAAGCCTGGTCCGCAGGTCAGAAGCAGCTTCTATGCCTAGCGCGGGCCATTGTTCGCAAAGGACGTATCCTGGTGCTTGACGAGGCTACAAGCAAGTGAGTACCTCTTCAGTTTTACGTGCATCAAGGTAAATAGTACTAATTAACTTGACATAGCGTTGACAACGAAACGGAAGCCATCATGCAAGATATCATCGACTCAGAGTTTAAGGACTGTACTGTCTTGGCTGTGATGCATCGACTTAACCACATCACTAAGTATGACAAAGTCGCCGTATTTGAGAAGGGGGCCTTAGTTGAGTACGATGAAACTGCAAAACTGCTGGGGACGGACTCTAAGCTTGCTGGGTTGTATAAATCGAGTACTGGTTGAAGAAGTGATGCGGTGGAGGATTCTCTTGAACAATTATGTCTCTGTATGATATATCCTGTTATCCTCCGCTTCAGATCAAAACTCCTTGCGCGAGTTCTTGGAACCACTATATAGTGAGCAAATGATGATAGTCTCGGAACCGTTTACAGACGAATTTGCTGTCAATCAGCGATGATGCAGCTTTTACATGTCGAATGGACCCAAGACTGGCGTAAAATAAAGGTCTTCCACCTTTTCACATGTTGGATCTTCGAGGCCGACAGTTCTCCGTGAGTGGCCCGGTTCAAGTGAACCGATGTATCATCACAGCCCTTGTGAGTGCAACTCGATGACACAATCAACAATGCTGGGCTGAAGACCGAATTGCCGCGCCACGACTGCGCATGTGCATAACATAGATGGAGAAGAAAATATCAAGGGTATTCAATAAGCTAGAAGCTGTATGAATCTCTGCATGAAAGCCGGACGGGATCCTGATGGTCATGTTCGTGGGGTGTCATCGTGCTTTTGTTAGAAACGGAGGTGACGTAGTAATTTGGAATTCCAAATACGCTGTGCCTCCCTTACATCAATCCTCGAACCTCCGCTGATCATCGTCATGGGAGCTTTTATCGATGAATATAAACTCATCGAACCATCACCAAATCCAGCTTCAGGAGTGGAAACAGAATTTCCCAGAACTGCCAATGTCAAGAAAGCACATATTCACAATTTTTTCACATATTTCCCAGAACCACTACAAATTTCACAAGGCCCCTTCCATCCACCACAATGAAGACGTCACCGCTTGTGTCTACTGCTGGTATCATCCTTAGCACACTGTCTGGCTGCACATTATCATATCCCACGATTCAGCCCTGCGAGGCTTCGGAGCCCGAATTCGTCATTTCAGACTACACTGGCTCTACAGGTAGCAGTGGCGGCCAGTCGTTCACGTTCCTCCTTACAGCGCCCTTCAGTGATTTCACCACGGGCTGCAGTGGCAGCATTCCAGCGGGAGAGGTGAGCAGCGGCTATAGCTGGTGCTCGACAATCATCCCCAACTACAATGTTTCGTACACCATTACAGATAGCACGCTCGCCATGAACCACAAGTTCAAGTGCGAGACGAATGGCGCGGAGTTAGAGGCCACGGCGGTTGGGAGTGGCACCCTCGACCTTGATGATGACCGCTCGTCACTCGTTAGTGGGAGCCAGACCATTCCTGTCTCGACTTCGACGTCGTAGAAAGAGAAAGGGAGATTCTGTGGGATTCGATCTCTGGGATCACCGTTTGATTACATCTAGCGGGAAACCAAATTGTTAGTTATAGAGATTGATTTGGGGCGGCCATAAGCGCTTGTTGAGACGGGACCCCGTTACTTAGTGTACTTCTATTCATGATTATGATTATAAGACACTGGGATCTATTTCTACTGTGCATTAGTTCATGATAAAACGTTCATGACAATTGTCAGAAAGGACTTGTGCTATTATTGGCGCAGAAAAGGGGGCTTCGCGATCAGTGGGGGTCGCCGATGTACGTCAATGTGGTGTTCAATCCAACTGTCCATCATCTCGTGCCCAAGAGCGTCTGGGAAGAAGACGAAAACAGAAAGTGGCCACGTTAAGATTTCATGCGGCATACGCCACTTCCGGTGCGACCCTGGGGTGGTCTCTTGGGTCACAGGTGTTCTGTGAGCTGATGATGGTGGTTGCGGTGCAGAATGATTTGGAATTGGCCCTTCTCACAAATGGCGGCAAAATGCAACTGCATACACGCACCCGAAAAATAGCTCGAGATGTCTCGTTTCCCCACGCGACCAGACAAATCATGCTGCTGGCCCCGACTATAATATTATTTGGGGGGGTGTCATTCAATGCTTTATATTACGTGACAGCATAACTATCTCAAATAGCAAAGCTACAAACATAGGTAGTTAATTCGGGAAATCACTTCGCAATTCAGATATCTCGGTGACGAATGAAGTAACTATGTTGTCGTCAAAAGACACACATTGAGACTTGAATAAGCTAGAACAACAACTATCCTGCCTGGGTACCTCTCACAGCCATTGTGGTCTACCCTCTATGAAGGGAGGAAAGCAAGGAGCACATGCATTGGTGTAACGCTATTACCTTTTAAGATGTATAGAATGTTGACCAATTCGGCGCCTGAGAAAATCACCGAAGGATACGAATGCGGTCGTCTATATCAGGAATCGGAGACCAATGTGTAGTTAGACTGAGGCCTGTCTCACGGCGAGAACGACTCTCCAAGCTTTTCAAGCATCGTTCCTCTTCCACTCGACGTAGAATTCCTTGCCAGTAACGTCACTCCCCTTATAACCGACCACCCCCTTCAACCGACCACCCCCCACGATAATCACCCTCCATCTTCATTATTACTTTCTAACCCTAATTCGGCTACTACGATACATTCGAGGGGTTCGTTAGAATCTTTAGAATCCGGAGCATTTTCTGAATTACCTGAAACATCTCTAGCGGCAATTTGTGCTTGTCGAATGTCGTGAATGTTCGCAAATTTGCTTTAAGGGCTGACTTTAACCCTTCTCCTTTGCCGGGGTGCTGCAGCCGCAATCCTGGCTTTTAGGGCTTTATTTTAACGGCATTTTATAGCTAATTGCGCGTCTTTTTTAAGGAAGGCCTTTTCGACCTTTAAAAATAACAGCCGCTAGGTAGTTAACCCCTTTAAAGTGCTAACATAAACGTCCAGTTGCCGGCGGAGGTCTGCAGAGTGCTTAGGGGTAATCTAAATTACTTTCGAAGGTCTAAAAGTTAATGATATAGCTTTGCCGTTATATTAAGGTATTATTAGTATGTTTTTTACGGTAACTGCTGGCTTTTTTAACAGTAACGGGCTTAATAGTAGCTGCTTTACTAAAACCGGCCACAAACCAGATGCCTTTTACCTAGCAACTACATTTTTAGCCGAAATAGCTCTCGTACGAGCTTTATAGTAATACTTAAGGAAATTGCGCTTACCGGCAACAAAAGAATCGTCGAAAAAAGTAGTATAACCGACGTTGTAGCAGTAAGCGGCCTTTAAGGGCCCAAATACCGCTACATCCAGTAGTTAAAGTACGTGTAAAGTGTAAGGAGGCAAAAATAACAGTTGTATGTTATTTTGGAAGCACTTTCACATAAATTCTATCGTTATATAGCTTCCGTAACTGTTTAGAACTAATAACTTAGCTTGTAAGGGACGTAATAGCTTCGTACGCTTTAGGAACACTTTCTGAAGCTATTTTAATTTAATTGCGTTATTAGTTTACCCTTTTGGTTAGTTATCTTATAGCTAGTCTTTAAATGGGGTTAAATCTAATAGGTACTATTGCTATTGCAAAAAATTTCCTTTAAAAATCACTAAAGGGAGCAAAGTAGTCCCTGTAGCCGAAATACATTTGATAATCGTTGTCTACGTCCTTCCACCTGGCGTTTTCCGGGCTATTTAAGCTTTTTTAGCCTTTTCAAGGACTAATTTATTTCTCTTTAGCCCTTTCATAATGCCGGTTTCGTTCATGTTATACCGATTTTTTGGTTTAATGGACCTAATAGCTAAAATTGCTAGCAGTTGGAACTATTTTTAAATAACGTTAGTACTTGTATTATTTAAACGACGAAAATCGACCGCACGGCTTTTATAAATCTTAATTAATAAATGCCGGGCTAAAAAGCGAGTTACTTAGTGTTTTCCGAGTAATGTATCGCGGCTTTAGGTTTTTAGAATTTGGCTGGTAAATTCTTTTAGTTTAAAGTAGGTGGAAGGAAGCCTTAAATCGGCTTGCAAAAGCACTTATTTAGCTAATCGACTTTCTGTAGCTTTATCGACCTTTTGGACGTATTATTTAGATATTTTTTTAGTAGTTAAGCCGTTAAAACGGTTATAAAAGGTAGTCTTAGGGACCCCCCATTTACGTGCGGCCTCCCGCATGCCGCGGCCTGCCCTAACCGCTGTAACAGCATAAGTAAGGTCTTCTTCGGTGTATCGAGGCATTATAGGGTCTTTAGTGTGTGTGCAAAATTTGGTAAAAAACGAATAACAATTAGGTATGCAAATGGTAGTTAAAGGTGGGAGGTAGGGGTTTCGGTGTAGTGTGTAGGGAATGTCCGGTTAAAGGGGGTGGTCGGTTATGAGGGGAGTGACGTTAGAATAGTCGGCCATCTTCCGATCAAACTCCTCCTGAGTAATCCGTTGGCTATGAGAGAGCTGTAGTCTGAACGGCCACTTCTCAGTGACAGTTTTGTCCTTCTTTATACTTAGGCCAAAATCTTCACCTAGTGCTTTGAACCGAAGATTACTCATATGACTTGTTCTTTTCATTAACTAGTATGCGAACGTTGTTACTAGCGGTTGTTTGACATACCGATGAAAGGCTTTGTGATGCGGTCCAATGCGATCGACAGAGCATATCATCTTGATAATCATCGGGTCGTAAGAAGATGCTGGGGGTCGTTTCGCGCCGATCTAATCTGTAAGAATACCTCTACTAATAGGATCTGGCTTTCTGTCGGAAAGCTTGAGGTTTTCTTCAACAGCGTTCATGAACAGCGTTATGAGAGTGGCGTGTTTATTCAAGGAAAGGGGTTCGAGAATAGGCGCAAAGGTAGCCAACGTTCGCTGTATGCCGAGATACCCTTCATCGGCGATGTTGGAAAACTGTGTCACCTAAGCACTCTGCGGACGTATGCTTTCACTGTACTCAAATGGCTTCCTTCAATGCGGCTGAATTTCCGCTCGCCCAGGTGAGTGGGTAGCTCTGTGGCGACCACCAGAAGAAGATGGAATGAGACCCCAGAGTCGCGAAGACGGAGAAGGAAGCTTCGAAGCACATCGCGAAGATGATAAAGAAGCTTTCCGTGACTGTCAGCTGTCGCAGGCCCGCTGGACGTCTTAGCGACTTGTTCAGAGGGCCATCCGGAATGAGGGTCAGCCGAATCCTCCATTGGCCACGAATCTGTAGTATGGAAAAATGTGCTACTTATGCGACGTTAGCTTACACCAATTGTGTGTCAACGACGGCTCAATCAACTTACGGGTTCGGTTCCGTGGAATCTCAAAGGGGGGCGCCGAAAGGTAACTAGTAGTAGACCATCCTTGCGGAAACGCATGAAGGGTAATCTGTGGGCCAAGGATTGGAGCAAAAGATGTCGGTCTACGTAATCTCCTCTGTCCTGGGCTTCCGTCGTAGCACTGCGAATCTCCAATACTCTCTCAGCGTCGAGTCCAGCGGGAACGTCGAGGTAGGACAGGAGTTTGTCCCATGGAGTCTTTCCAAAGAACAGAGTCAAAGAGCGTGCCCCAGACAGCCATATCTTCTTCATCTGCCTCGTCGGCGATTGGTTTTGAACTTGTCGCATACGTCGGCAACTAGCGGGCGCACACGAGCCTTGAGGATATCCGTATCCACTTGACGTAGCAAGGCCGAGTACCAGACATGAATCATGCAGTCAACAGATTCTTCCACGTTTTCGTTGGCCAAGGCTATGAGAATAAGTACGAGATTTCGGGCAACGACGTCCATATCTCGATCGTTCAGCGTCATTCTAAGGGGACATGTGTATTCGTTTGGAAGCTGCGCTAGAGTCTTGACTACGTTGCGGAGATCCCCAGAAGCTAAGGCGAACAAGAGAAATAAGCAAAAGTGTTCCAGTAGAATGCATCGATTTTCCGGGTTGTAGAACCTACCAGCGAAGAGAATGTTGAGATCTGCTCCATAATTGGTACCTTCATTTGCGTCAAGTCGAAGAACATCAAGGGCGGGTATATTGCCCCAAAGATATTTTCGAGCTCCGAAGGTTTGAAAGCCGCAGTCACCCACGAAAGAGGATTCTCCATGCCCATATACCCAAGAAGGTGTCCATCTCTCGCTCCCGAGTATGCTCTTGCAGTCACTCTTGTGTCTGGGCCAGTGTGCTTTTTGACACGCCGTTCCACAGTACTAAGGACCCAATCTCGTCAGATACAGTTAACATGTGCAGATCATAGTTAGCTGGGGACTTACAGAGTATTTGACATACGATAACTAGACGGCACTCCTTGCAGCCGTAGTTTCCGACCTGCTTGCACACTTTGCCATTGGGGTTCCAATTCGCGCAAGAATATGTTTGGACTGCCATCTTCTCAGGCTATTGTGGTATTACTAAGATTCAATGTTGATCGACCAAAATTAGGGTAAAAATATTTTGACGGAGACTATTTCGTATTCTATTTTGATTTGGGATACACGGGAAATGTGTCTTCTGAACAATGCCTAGCCTGCAAACGCCGCCTGCAAACGTATACATCGGCAACACGCATAAGCGTGAATTCTCACTGATTTGGCACTCACACCAGCTGCTACTTTATGCATGCAACTACACAACAGGTCTTCTTTGAAGCTATTTCAATACTGATGAATAGCCCAAGAGGTAGTTAGGTCACTGATTGAAATATTCTACACTCCGACGTCCGTAATTGATGCTTACAATGAACCATGTGAGGTTAGTCTTCATCGCCAGGCTAAGGAATTCCATATCCATGGAGATCTTCAAAAGCTAAGGATGTACATATTTATCGGCGGTTTGAGAGATGCCCATGTTCTGAAAAGGGCTCCATCAAGAAGGCGACCAAAGACAAAATTCGACACACAATTATCGCCTTTCTCAGTGCGTTTCCCTTAGCTGCAGAAGGCCGCCATAGAGGCGTGCATACCCTCCGACTGTACCCACCGGCTACTGGAATTGCCTTGGTAGTAACCATGAGTGAAGTTTCAGAGGCTGAAGATACCTGCTTAGAGGTCTGGTACAGCAGTCATACCTTGGCGTTACGACAAAAAAATATTCAATAACTAGGTAAGTCTAGCTGATAGTGTGAAACCCAAGGCACTGACTTCGGGCTCTTGAGGTATAAGGTTGATATGGAAGTACTGCTGTCTACCACCAGCTCGGCCCCCACCTATACAGCTTCTGCTTGGAAGCAATAGCTGAAAGGACGACTCTGCATAGCCACCGAAACGTTCTTCCGACGTGGAGCGAGCTTTGCCGCTGCAAGTTCAGTCGCATGGATGCCTGCAAGAACTTTACACACCGCACCCCCAGCTAAGTAGAAAGTGTGGCCGTTTCTCAGCAATGCCACTGACATATGTAAGGCTCTCTGGCCAGCCTGCATTAGTAGATGGCTGCCTTGCCGGCAGAGTGACACCACCATTAACTTACAGTCACCGTCTGCTTTGGAATCAAGACGCGCATGGAAGAACATGATAAAGATATATTCATTGATAAAAGATCTCTACTGGGTCCGCACAGCGGTGTAGCAGCTCGATCGCATCGAATTCGGGGCGAAACACGCCTTCAAGCGATTTAAGGGTCAGATATACCGACACGAGCCGGGAAAGAGGCACATTGGTAGTTACTTGATGTGTAATTGGTATCTCACTATACATCATTTGGTCCAGAGGACCATTTCAGTTCATACTGTCGAAATATACGAAACATGTTTATGCCGCTAATATCACCCTATTCGCTTTGAACCCGGAAAACACCATAACTGACACGCTGCAATCTGGCCGTATCATACACCAACACCCAGCTATCAAGACAATACAATCAACAATAGAAAGAGGGCCGCTGACATCCAGCCACATCCCTATCCCTACCGCCATCCGATAGTTCGACGCTCGGGATAATACAACACCCGACGCCGCTCCATGGGGATGGAGTAGCGTACGGATGTGCAGTCTCGGCAATATCCGCCGATGTAGAGCTCACGGCGCTCGAGGCAGCCACGGCATGGCGATGACGATGCATAATGTGTCGTAGACAAGCTTGGATGGTGGTGGGCGTAGTGGTGGGAGGAAGAAGGGCGATGGGTGCGCACCTCGATGGTGCCGCTATGGGAATTGGTCAGAGCATTTTGGTGGAGCAGCTGTTGAAGGGCGCCTTGATCAATGATGAGCGTTCCCCGATTCTTGATGTAGCCATTATGGTGACCATGGTGACTGTGGTGGCAGTCGTGGTAGTAGTGAGGCATGCTTATGGTGAATGTATGTAGTGATAGCAGCAAGATGAAGATATGAGAAAGTTGACTTGATCGTTGAGCAAGTGAGTGTTTCTTTCTTTCTTTCTTGGAAGCTGCAATAAGAAGTATTTTCTGTCGATCTGAGGTGTTGCACTGGCGTGGAGGAATAATTCTAGATGAAGGGGCCGTCTATGACATAGGGGCCGAGGCCGTGTCTATTTATGAGGGCAATCGCCTGTTCGTCATTCTTGCATTTTGGCAAGGCAAATGGCGCGATATATTGCTTACCATGTGTATAACTGGCTGCAAAAGTGCACAAAAGGCATGTATGCTTTGAAATTCCACGCAGGTGGGCACAGCCGCAAGGCGCAGAATGGTCCGCGGCCTCGCCACCATTGGCTACCTGCGACGAAGCGATTGACTTATCGCCATGGCTGGTCTTCGCTTAGCTAGGAGGTACAAGGCAATCACATTAGGAGACTTTATCTATCGGTAAGGACCTGCCAGTACATCCATGCGCGCGGAGTATACCCTGAAAGCTGGGGTATTGGGGATGGAAATGAGTCAGCTGGGCCTCTCTCGGTGAATCCTGTTGAAGAGTCATATGCCGCATGATTCATGTCAGCATGGCTGAATGGTTGCGCAATTACATATAAAATCAACTTGCCAGCCTGATGACCGATAACAAACACACAACAACAGTCCTACCTGCCATGCCTTACCTACCTGATACTTCCTTGCGGCCAGCGCCGAGGCCCAGCGATTCGGACCATAGCGTACGTGGGAGGCCTTGCAAAGACACCAAGCAAGCATTACTCAATCATCCACTGGCCGCGACAGTAGATACACCGACATTTGATCTGGGCTGACTCCAGGAGGAAGTCGTCCTCTGCCCCCAGTGCGTCAGCTTCTGGATGCAGTCTGGCCCCCTCTGAGGTTTTGCTACCATTTAATCCTAATGCTGGTCGAATAGGCCGATCACGAGCGCTTCTCCAGGCTGCTACCTCAATCGCTAGCACCACTTGCGACCCTGGTCATGTTGTGCTGGGTAACTCGGCGTGTTGCGCGTTGTTCACGAACCTGTTTATTCGAGATAATGCGTTTCGAGAGTTCCTGATTGCCTAAAGCCGAAGAGTGTCTCTTCATCGACTTGATTTCTTCAAAGGGCGTATAAGGCTTATTTAGACCTGCCGCTACTCATATAGCATCACTGAAGGGCATTTTCGCGTACCTTCGTAGAATTAATAACATTGAGAGTGTTTTCCGCTGCAGCTCTTTTATCATACTGGAATGGAGGGTCTGAACTGGTATGTTTGCAACCTCGGGCGTGCAGTTGGGGTCGCAGACCTAGGCGTCGAACCACAAGCGATAAACCGTGGAAGGATTGTTCCAGACACCGCTATATCTCTCATCTTTCTTGCACCCTTGTTTGAATTGTGGTGACGCTCCCTGTGATCATTGTGTGTGGACGATACATCGCTGTCTGACCATACAGCCGATACCACCAGCAGCCGTCCGATGATTTTGAACTGTTGTTTGCTTAATCCCCTCGGCTGTCTCTGATGTACACGATTTTGGAGAGGCACCGGATCCTTCCCCGATCCTGGGCTCTGGTGCTCTGTTCCACGCAGTATTGGGTGGTGGCAAGCAGTAGTGAAGGAATAGGTGGCTACTTGAGCATGATTCACCGCCGAAAGGGGATCTGCGATAGTAGAGACGGGACGCAAGCTCCGGGGTGGAAGAAGCCTCTCACTCCCGACTTTGATATTGTCGGGGTGTGGAAGATTAGAGGGCTGGGCTCCGGGCTGTGGCCCTGCGCCACAAACTGTACGCAGGCGGCCGCAAGAGTATAGTCTTCGCACAGCATGCGTCTTTCGTAGCAGGACTTGGCGTGGGCATTGGGTGTTGTAGCAATAGTCCCATAGACCGGCGACGATGGTCAATACATCTGACTTGCCGGAAAGACTATTTGAACCGTCGATCGAGCCATCTCAGACCTCTTCGCCGAAGTTGCGAAAACACTGAGCGAGGTGTTGGTGCGCGATAAACAGCTATAGCGCCGTCGGTTACTTCCGAGCTCGTGCCGGAATGCTGCTTGAGAACATGAGCACACTGAAATGACTTGCGCAAGTGCGCCGCTGACACCGCAGCACTCTGGTGCGGAATACACACGATCTTGTGCAAATTGTAGCTGCTGATCTCGGCTTTTGCTGCAACAAAGATCCCTTCGAGAGAGGCTCGACCGACAGCGGTTCGAATGCCTAAGTACCTAAGTACTTAGGTACCAGCCAAAACTCGATTCACGTGACCTTACCCAAAGCTGTGCCCATCTTAGGCAGGTAGCTCCCACCGGGGGGCTCTCTAGCAGCTCCTTTTGGCTACTGCTCCACCTACAGTCACCGATTATAACGTGCTATCCCTTCATACATCCATACATGAGTTATGCTTTCCAGCGCAAGTCGTGTCATTCGATCGTACAGAACCACCCCGAAGGTTCTTCTTGCGAATCGGTCCACGAGCTCACAAGCATCTGCATCGCAAAGCAAAGCGAATGGCGCACCAGGCACCGAGACGAGGCCTGACCTGACGACAGCGAAAACAGCAGAGGGAAATAAGCTGAAGAAAACTGTCGCAGAGAAGGACGAGGAATTGAGACTTAAGATGGCCGGACTGGCTGGTGATGGCGGCGAATCTGGCGTCGAGTACGAAGATGGCCAGCCTGTTGCCATGAAGCGCGGTGTCAAGAACAATATGTTCCGATACATATGAATATCAGCCAGTCCCATATTACGCAGTGAACCTGGCTACACCATATTGAGACAATCAAGATCCCTTGACAGACTCTGTGTCTCGTCGTCAAGAACAGCTTCTTTTCGCTCTCGTTGTTGACAGGGTCTTTGCTGGTAGAAAGATGTTTCGGTTCTTGGCATAATCCTACCTCAACTTAAGCACTACGGTTCATATCAACAGGAAACAAGGCTTTCAATTGAGCTGCTAAGAATCAAATGTCCTGTGCGGGAGCCAAGCATCTCATATCTAGAGCATGTGGCCCCTACCACCGGAACACCCAGGGTTCCACGAATACTGAAATGTCCGGGCTGGAAGCTGGTCCCCATCTCGCCACGTTGAGGCTACGGATCCGCGTCCTCCGCAGCCACCCCGGATAGCGCAGCCAACCAACATAGCTTTGAATCAGGAACGCAGAGACTGAACGTTGCATCCTGCTCGAATGGAAGCCAGGATCGAAACATCGCACCTGCAGACGGAAACTCGGTCTTATAACAAGGTCTGTATCGAGGCATGATTACCGCCGCAGTCTCGATTCGTGAGATCAAGCCACCAATGAATGGTATCTGGAGGATAACTTGGGTGCTGCCTTTTTCTGAGGGAAAATGTCTTTCCGGGCTGTTCAACTACACCCAGTATCATATAATAGACATATCATTACTCACCGCATTTTGTCTCTCTACCTCACGCCAGTGTCTGTTCGTTTCTTTTTTTTTCCCCAAGTCCAACATCACCATGACAGGTCTAGCCCACACCAACATGCAGCGCTTCCTCGCCAATACCCTCCTCGTGACTGCTGTCACAGCACACCAGAACTTCCATCAATTATGGGTCAACGGCGAGACGCCAGGCTACCAGGTCGGCATCCGCATGCCGCCGTCTAACAATCCGGTTACGGACGTGACCTCGAATGACATCGTGTGCAATGTGGACGGCACATCTGGGACAGGTGTCGCTGTTGTGCCCGTAGCCGCTGGTGACAGTATTGAGGTTCAGTGGGACGTGAGTATATTTGACTATTTGACTTTTTCCTGACGATTTTACAGAACTGTAAGATTTGAAATCTGAGACCCCTTGCTACATGAGACCGTATGGCTTCTACACCTAAAGAAAGTACTGACCCTCAGTCTCCTAGAGCTCAACACACCCAGGCCCCATCACGCACTTCCTGTATGGCCCTGTCGATGATGTTGCGAGCACCTCAGGCGTCGGTGCCGGCTGGTTCAAGATCGATGAGCTCGACTACGTCAACGGCCAATGGGCCAATGAGATCATGGAGGCGGACAACATGACGTACACGTTCTCATTGCCGAGTAAGTTGCAGAGCGGGGAGTATCTTGTAAGTTCTCGACCCTCCTCTTCAGCAGAGTAGCAGTTGTAAAATACCAACAAAAGCTTGAAAGCTCCGATCTGAGATGCTGGCCCTGCATGGTTCGATGACTGTTGGTGGTGCACAGGTATGAAGACCTCTCTGTTCGGCCTATTCCTGGCCTCCCTTCACCGTCAAGAGACTGGTTTCTCACACGTGTACGTCCAGTTTTATATCGGCTGCGCACAACTCTCCATCACTGGCTCAGGCGGCACCTGCAGTCCAACTATCAGCTTGCCGGGGGCTTACAGCGCTGAGGACGCCGACATCTATATCCCGGATTTCTACAACGGCTTCGATCCCACGACATATGAGGCTCCAGGAGGCGATGTGGCTACCTGCTCCTAGATGGTTGATAGGCTAGAATTCGTTGACAAAAGGGCTATCGCGTTGGATTCATAACCGACTGCTGATTTAGAAGTCGTATTGGTTGTGAATACTCATTCATATACTGGTAGGTAGTTTGCAGTACTGAATCGTACCATCCCCATGCGTGGAAGCCTCGCATATATCGCAAGTCGCATTTGTAGTGGCATACAGTCACAGGATCGTGATGTTGAAGGTAGTCAAGTCATTAAGCATGATATTCTCAATGTCTAGCAATATCAATAGGCATCGAATTCTGACCAGATCAGAAGGTATCTCCTCTTGTCCATGCATGCATCCCTGAACTCCATTTTCGATACCAGCCAGCCGAGAACGCCGAGTAGAAAATTAGGAACATACTACCATTATGCGGACACATCCAATCATACGGACGTGATCAAATTCCATATATCATCTTAAATCGCGTACATCAGCCGTTCAAGCAGTGCCGCGAGGTTTCGCCTTGGCTTTCGCCTTCTCCTTCTTCTCCTCCTTCTGCTTCTTCTTCTTGGCCTCATTCTGCTCCTCCAACTTTCGCTTATGCGCTTTCTTCTGCTCGTCGGTCTTGGGAACAGGCTTGAAGAATCCCTCCAGGCGCGACTGTTGCGAGCTCTTGGTCGCCTTCTCAAGTCGTGCGGCGCCGGCGCGGACTCTGTCCTCGTTGAAACCCTTGTCAGTGACTAGGAAGTGGACAAGGCCCTCGATATCAGGCTTGTCCCACTTGAAGTCGCAGAGCGGATCGTCAGCCTTGCGCACGTCGGGCTCAAAAAAGAGCGTGCGGGCATCCGCAAATGGCCAGTCCTCTGGGATCTCGTATTTCTTCTTTGGATCGTTCTGCATATACTCGACTACTTTTTCGAGAGTACCGTGTTCGCGGATCAGCCTGAGGGCAGTGGAAGGGCCGACTTTAGGGATGGGGTCGACGTAATCGCAGCCGAGGAGAATGCACAAATCAACAAACTGGTTTACGTTAGTGATTTTCCGAACATCCAACTTGCGAGCGGGATAGCTTACCTGTTTGCGCTCCATACCTAAACCCTCGAGGACCTTGTTAACACTGATCTCCTGGATAGGTTCTTTTCTTTGCTCGCTGAAGGTCAAATGGCGAAGTAGGATTGGACTATCAAAGCAGAGTGTATCCATGTCCTCGCTAGCAGCAGCATACACCTTTCCAGCTCGAGCAAGGACCGCACATTGCGCCTCAGCCTCAGTAGGTGCGATGATGTATGGAATGCCCATTAACTTCAGCAGCTCTTGGCATTCGGCATTGTGTTCCCGTGTGACTCGAACCGTACGTCGAGAGAATTTCTCAACATCTTCGGCGGTACCCGTCTCTTTGGCCTCCTCGAGGTTCTCGGTAGCTTCAGCTTTGCGCTGGAATCGTTTGGCCAATTCGCCAGACTTCAGTTTCGGGGGCGCCCCATCGAAGACATAAAGGGGCTTGATGCCATTGTCGACCATGCGCAGGGTGCGGTAGAACATGCCCATGAGATGGGAGGTTGTGTCGCCAGATTCGTTCATCAACTGTTGGCCATCGGATCGAACAGCAATCAGGAAACTGTATATGCTCATGGATCTGCGAGAAAACAATTAATACAGGCACAGGACGAAGACAGGATCACAATGTACGTACGCATCCTACGGTTTCTGTTAGTAGTCATCCAATGCATCAACCTGCAGCAAAACTCACGATTGCGACTTTGCGCCCAAACTGATTCTTGATATCACCCTCCTTGACGGCATCGGGTGCCTCATCTTTGATGATAGAGAATAGGTTTTTAATACCCATGATGGCAATATGAGTCTCTGAGGCACACTGAGATAATTTGAGAACTCGAGATCCTGCGCAGTTCAACGGTTTGCTGGCAGAAGAAAGACTGGCTTGTGTTCTGGTAAAATTGACGGTGATGTCACGATACCAGCTTAATGGAAGCTGATGCGACGCGTGAATGGCGCTTCTCTAGACGTGTCGCGCGTGCACTTTGATGTGGTCCGTGCATACCCCTCATGGTACTGATCTGCGGGTTGAGCACGCCCCTACTCGTCCCTTCCGAAAGACTCGACTGCTTCCTTCTTTGTGGGTGAGCGAATATTAGGAGCTTGTCAAAATCGTCGTTTGCCCGACGTCTCTTCGACTTCAATCCTTAGTTATTCCATTATTGCTTTCAACCCACTGCCGACAAGCTTAGACCTCATGACCGCGTTGGCCAAAGATGCTAGAATTTCCTTCTCGACTCATCAACATTATCTGAGCAGGCCATCACAGCTCAAGGGAGCGACCGCTTTCCTCGGCCATCCCCTCACTGAGATCTGAAGAGATCAGGTCTGCTCGGATGACTGCTGAGGACTCGTTGATAACCTCGTAGTGATAGTAGCAGACAGCCACCGGTAGACTCGGGACCTGCTGGGCCGCTTGACCACATAAACATGCTTACGCCACCAACTGAGATGTATCTTGATCGAATTAGCAATTCGGCGTAGAACGGGCATGATTTCCATCTGAGAAGGAACTTTAGTGATGCTTCAGGTTCTCATTCCTCTATATCAGGTCATGACCCGAGACCACGGATCCGGAGCCCGGGTGTCTTGCATAGCAGTGAATGCGAGCGTCTATTCGAAGATGCGACTGCCCTTCTCCAATGTACCCACAAAACAATCAAGGTAGACAACAAGACTATAGAGTTCATTGACGGGATGGATCGCGCTATCGAGTTTGTTGATCGAGGTTTGGCTTCCGAAGAGCGTAAGTCTAGGTTCGTCGTTGACTGAAACACCACGACTAAGTACAAGGGAATAAAATACAGCACTTTGAAGTAATTGAGACATATGAGCCTGACTTCCACTCAAAGTCACAGGATGGTGATCAACAAGTCTCATACCAACTTCGGTTGTGTGACAACATGTCACGCCGCAAGACGTTTGGTCACGCGCCAGCTAATCGCCTACAAGTCGCGAACAGCCACCATCATGATGGCATCATGATGGGATGTGCTATCCAACTGATATCAATTACTGGGTATGTGTGACCGTCTCTAAGTGTATAAACATCACGTTGGTGACTTGTTCTATTCTCGGGTGGAAAATGTGTCAGTGGCTGTAGTTATGTAGTAGATCCTTCCCTTCTATGTCCCGGTGCAATGATCTGGGGTCTGTCGACTAGAATGAGTGGGAAAGCAGTTCCTTCTAGCAGAAGTATAAATCCCCCGGATATCTCACAGCCTTGGCCAATGAACTGCGCTCAACAGCCCAGTCTGATCTCACCAAAGACCGCATCGAAAACAACCAGCTTTGTGTCAATGAGACGATAGTAAACTGAAAGTCCCTATTCAAACTCTCTTCTATCAGCATCAACGTTCCTCGAAAGCACATTCAACATGCGTCTCTCACCCCGCGCCATGTTGGCTGCCCTCTCCTACGCAACAGATGGGCTTGTCATTCGCGACACGTATGTGATCACATCATCCAGGCTCACGACTATCGATCTCTAACTTAATCACAGGGACTGCGATGGACTCATCGACGGATACTACTGTCGGGGTCCAGAGATCATCCAATGCGTCGGCGAGGTCACCCATTATATCGCAGATTGCAGTGACGACGGCGAGTATTGTAGCGGCGACGCTACGATCGACCCTCCTGCCGCGTACTGCGTCGGTTAACAGATGCGGCTTGTTGTTCTCAGAGGGCCGAATATGGATTTGAAATCAGATCTCACGGGGTCTCTTGTAGCTTGTGTAGGGTGGGATACGGACGCTACATGCAGCAACCGTATTGTTCAGGGGAGTCTTGATATTACAATGGTTTAACATCATGGTAAAGGTCATCATGGTATAGGTCCGATGTACAGTTCTGTATGATGCTATTACATACCCTACCTAATGAGCATTGCCTTTCCCTCGCCTCTTCATCGATGCGTCTCATCATCGTCGTCCGAAGATTCGCACCGTGCATACAGGAACTGAACGCTCCCTTTATGATCCGACTCACTGATGAACATATCAATCGAATTTGGCTGGTCAGATGTTGTCCAAATGGCTATCAGCAACGGAAAAACTTCATTGTATGCACTGTGGTCCATCCAGTTGTTGATAGCTCAGCTCAATCCTAGCGCTTCTAAAAGCCTTGCAAGAAGACTTGATCCATTATGATATATTGATTGGGAAACGAGTTTACGTCTAACGTAATAAGCTGTCCCTTCATCGCCAACCCAGTACTTCAATGTGTATGTACTCTTGATATAACATATGGACGCTCCTATCGTGGGTTGGGTCACCGGCTTGGCATCGGCCGTTCAACAAGTAATGCCTCAGCCTTTGGCCAAAATAAAATTTTTAATCGAAACGTTTCTGGAAGTTTCATCGTCAAGACTAGGTCCTTGATCTTTACGTCTGTGACTCAATACTGCATTCAGCGGATGTTAACTCGTGTCAAGTACCTTAGGTATCCTTGCTAGGTCTATATAGGCAAGTTTGGCCTGGTCCAGAGGCCATAGTAGTAAGGTAGCCATAGATACAAGGTCTTTTGAATGAGGAATTAAGTCTTGTATATCCGATTACCATCTCAGTGACCATGTATGTAGGTGAGCAGACAACACGCACATAGCTACCTTAGGTAAGTACCTAGTTGGAAGTTCTCTGTGTTCGCAACGCACTTAACTGACGTCATTGTTCTAACCGACTAGAGACGACCTCGACTATGGACACGACGGGAGACTTTGAGTCCCAAGCTCGCGGCTCGTGGTGCATAATTGGAATTAACTAGCGGCATCAATTCTAATCGGTCCACGATCGCCGAATACGGCCTGCTCAGAAACCGCCCCCCATACTTGCTTATGGTGGATGTTCGTTGGTGGTGCCTTAATTAAATGGGGCACTTCGCACCTGCGACGTGAATATGGGCGGTCAAATCTGGGAAGGCATACATGACGGAACTATTTAAGTCTTTGGTATTTTAGGATTGAATACAGTCAATTGGCTGGGTCAAAAGTAATTCGCAAAGTAGAAACACCAATTTCAAGTTGCACAATGGCGAACAAAGATCTCCCAACCTGCCGCTGGGGCATCGTGAGTATGTGCTTCCCGCACCCTCCCCCCGCATTCCCTCGCTAACCAGCTACGCCGAAACAAGCCACGGGCCTCATCTCTGGATGGTTCGTTGGCGACCTCGTGCAGCCGCGCGACGACGCCAAAGCCAACCACATCATCCAAGCCATCGGCTCCTCCAGCCTGAAGAAGAGCCAAGACTTCGCCGCCAAGTACCTCCAGGATGCGTCCACCCAGCCCTCGGTCTACGGCTCCTATGACGAGGTCTACCACGACCAGGACGTAGACTGCGTCTACATCGGCAGCCCGCACGGCATGCACAAGCGCGACTGCCTCGCCGCCATCGCCGCCGGCAAGAACGTCCTCTGCGAGAAGGCCTTCACGCTCAACGCCGCCGAGGCCCGCGAGGTGCTGGACGCCGCCCGCGCCAAGGGCGTGTACGTCGCCGAGGCGATGTGGCTGCGGCACCGGCCCCTGGTCGCCGACCTGCGCAGGCTCCTGTACGAGGACAAGGTCATCGGCGACGTGTTCCGCACAACGTCGGACTTCCAGCTGTACGTCGACATGCGGGGGGCGCCGGCCACGAGCCGCTACCGGAACCTCGAGCTCGGCGCCGGCTCCCTGCTCGACATCGGCATCTACTCCCTGACCTGGGCCATCCTGACGCTGGATCCGGACGTGCCGCGAGAACGGCCCAATCCGAAGATCATGGCGGCGCAGAGCTTTGTCGAGGGCGTCGAGGTCACGACCAGCGTCATCCTGCACTACGCCGACAGCGGTCGCCAGGGCATCGTGACGTCGAGCACGGAGCGCGAGAGTGGCGCAAATAAGGTCGTGGCGACGATTGACGGGACAAATGGCTTCGTGGAGGTGGAGGGCTTTGCCCCATCGCACCCGTGGAGCTTTACGGTGTATCCGAAGTGGCAGGGTGATGAGAAGCCCAAGGGGAAGAAGTATGACTACAAGCGTCCCCAGCAGGGCTTTATTTACGAGGCCGACAACACCGCGCTGGATCTTGCGGCAGGCCGAAAGGAGAGCCCCATCGTGCCGTGGAGTGAGACACTGCGTATCATGGAGATCATGGATGAGATTCGTAGACAAGGTGGTAGCGTATACCCTTGCGACAAGTCATAGTCATGGTTGTGACGGAAAAGAACTCAAGAGAAGCTGGTTGAGTGAATGTGCATTCATTGCGGTAGACATAGAGCGTGGGGTGCTAGCCTTTTATAACGTGATTGAGGTCCATCCCAGAGTCCTTATCCAAGGTGCAATCTCGAGCCAAACGATATCAATGGCATTCCTATCAGGTGATTTGTACAAAGCAATATCAGATGGTATATCGATATCTCGGGCTCTCATCTCCAAGCTCCATAAGGTCGTCTTCGCTCAGATTTTCATGCTCTGGCTTGATCACCCCAGCATCTCTCCTCTTGTTCTCACGGCTGAACCAGAACCACAGAAATCCGTATATGCAGGCAGCCATGCCTACCAAGGACAGTGAGATCGCGTTACCTTTGATGTACCTCGGGCCCTGGGAACTAGGGCTGATCGCTAGTCAGTAACGACGGGTATATTGATCCAGCGAATTAAAGACTTACTAGATAAACGATGACATAATTCCACTGCAATTACCGATCGTGAGCTGAAGCCCATTCGCCGTCGTGCGCTTGCCATAGCGGGGGCTGTTGCTTGGTAGCTGGTCGCTGATTAGAAACGGGGTGACGCTCTGGTAAGAAATGGCTACTTACCCAGGCCAGCGGTATTCCAACTATGACATAGAGTCCTGCTGCCACCAGAAAGCACCTGCGGTGGTACCATTAGTTATCTCAGAACTGATGATTCATCTCAACATGGGAGCCATACGCGAAATAGTGAACACCAGGGGCTGAATCTGATATGAGCACTCCGTACCCAATGACACTTATTATACCAAAAGTCACACAGAAGAGGCCTCGCATCTGCTTCTTGTCGGAGAGGAAGGCGACAGTCATGTAGCTCATGGCACCAATGGCGTAGCATGGGATCGTCAGAAGCTGGATCTCGGCGGTTGACCAGGAGCCTAGACCTTTTATGATTGTGGGTAAGAAGGTTGAGTAACCTGAGCGCGTCAGCGTCGTCGGCACGTCTACGATGCACGCCAATGGTTGATGGACGTGGTCTCACCGTAAAGCATTGTATCTGCCCCGAACTGAGCAGCGCAGAACAGCCAAACTTTCCAGTCCTTGAATGCTTTCATCATATCTTTCTTACTGAACATTTGCGAACTCTGCGTATTGCCGTAGTCTCGCCCCTGGCGGACGATCATACACTTCTTCTCCTCCGGTGTCAAGAAATAGGCGTGCTCCGGATCATTCGGTAAGAGGAAGAACACTGCGATTCCAAGTATGATACTAGGAATGCCTTCGATGATCATGATCCATCGCCACCCGCCCAGCCCTCGTATGCCGTCCATTTGCCCAATACCGTAGGCAAGTAAGCCGCCTAGGGCACCAGCGATGGCTGCGCTAACAAATAGGTAGCCCACGCGGAGCGCTAGCTCGCGCTTCGTGTAGAAGAAGGTTAGGTAGACGTTCAAGCCGGGGAAGAGACCGGCTTCAACGGCGCCAAGGAGCAGACGACAGGCTATGAGACCGCCGTAGCTCTGGACGAAACCCGTGCAGAGGGCAATAATACCCCAGGCGAGGACAATGAAGCAAATCCATCGCTGCGGCGTGAATGGCTTGAGAACCAGGTTGGATGGAACTTCAAAAAGGATGTCTGCAAGCGCCGGGTTAGTCTCTTGCCTATGACTGCTGTAACGTGGTATCCGGTCTTCGGTACGGAGGTATGCGGAGGAAAGCTTTACTGACATGTTACGAAGAGAATCGAAACGGCGACCTGGAACTGATTGCCTACAAGGCCCAGATCCTCCTCCAGGTGGTAAAGCCGCGCATTGCCTATGTTCACTCTGCAAAATATCAGCCGTCATCTCGCAATGAGACTATTAGAAGGGAATTCACCTGTCCAAAAAGCTGAAAGTATCTTCAGATCAGATTATTAGCACAACGAGCAATTGGAATAGCAGGATTTGCATTCGGGTGTCTGAATTCCTGAAATGACCCTTCTGCGTGATTTAACGAAGCGTGCTACTCACACAGAAGCATGATCAGCGGCACGAGGTGGAGATCGAGCTTTCGCAATATTTTTTTTTCATCGATCCCGAAATTCGTATCTTCGTCCGAGCCCATGTTGGTTGGTTGCGTCGGGCCATGCTTCGAGATTGAAAGATCCGGTGTATCGGAAGCCATAACGGCGGCGATGCACGGAGTGACGTGATAGGATGATTCTCCGTAACGTCGCTACACAACTCAGATCGACTTCAGCGGGTCTACGCTTGACTCCTAAGAAGAATATTGCTATGAGCAATAGGCTTGAAGGAGTAGGCCGTAGGGTTTTCACAAGTTTCAAGCCGGAGATAAGGCTGTGGAGATGTCGTTGGCGATGGCCGGGGAAGAGAATTGACGGAAAGAAAATTTGACTAAGAAGATCCGTTGAGCGCGGTTTGCCCCAGATTCATGACATTCTCCATCTTCTAAATAATAAATACATAGCACGACTCCTATTGCTACTGTCCGGGGCGGTGACTTGGGAGAGCTGCCATGGTCACGATAAGACGATAGTATGTAGATGGATGATGCGGAGTTCCATCACCGCGGTGGCGCCCGTGCGTATCGGGCGAAGATTAGAGAAATTGAAGTCAGGCCTCTATCTACGGGTATCTCGAGCGCTGATCGAAGCCTGTATTGGACTGTCGCCAAGGGGTTATTCATTGTGACGGTTCCACTACCTATCTCCATCTTTAGGGCCTCCGACAGCACTCCAACGCCGCCAAGTCACGTCCAGGCGGCCCGCAGTATAGTGCTGCACGATAGGTAAGTCGGTAGTGAGAAGTCCCTATCTACGCCAAGTTCTCTCGGCATTTTAGGCATATAACAGTTACCTAGCATCGCTAGAACCTGGTGCAAAGCCGTGAGCTGTACCCCAGGTCATTTGAGTGTGCAAATGTGTATTGCGGCTGAATCTCACGAGAACTAACTCCAAATACTAGAGTGACTGAATTGAAAGCTCTCTAACGGTCGCAAGACCGCGCTCTTGCCTCGATGCCCGGACGCTCCTGACTTACTCAAAATCTCCCGTGACACCGATAGCCTGCGGTATAAAAAAAATATATGAAAAAAAAAATAAAAAAATAAAAAAAAAATAAAAAAAAAGAATAAAAAAAAATTGGAGGCCGGCTGCGGCACAGCTGGAAGCATTGATGGGATACTCTAGTGGGTTCGCGCCCGTGACGAGCGAAAGCTGATAAGGAACAACGACACAGTCCTGCATACTACTGCCCTAGGATATGAGATCAAGTAGGCGCTTCTGAGTGCTCATGTTCTCACGCGAGTGCTCGCCTGAAATAACATTGACGCCACCGGCATACATTTTGACAATGAAAGGGCAACGGGCATGGGAAGCAACCCGTGTGGCGTCTGTTTGATACATTGGGAACAAAATCCCTTCTTTTCCGACCTTATCAGATGGCAGATGGGCAGTATAATCCTGGACCCTGAAAAGGGGGTACTCTCCAAGGTCTGGTGGAAGCTCGGAATCTGCGGAATTGTTTGGAACTCGAAAGGTCCGCTTGAAATATTTTTGAGTTGCTGCAGCTTATATGCCAAGGGATCTTTCGAAGTATGCTCGACGACGATGGCATTGCGCTCAACTCGGCACAGGAACTTGGACTCAAGATGTGCCATTGTGAATTTGTTTCTACTGAGGGTACCTCAAGGCGTTAGTAAAAGATCAGTACTGCGATATCCAGACCGCAAACATAGAGGAGCACTGCTTTCGGAAGAGTTCCAAAATTGTCATCGCGGGACATGTGTGTACGTCATGTCGCCTAGACTACGCGCAGAGCAAGGGGGCTCTGGTTACCAATGATGAGATTGATTGGGATCTCGAGCTCTGCAATTGTCATCTTGAAAGAAGCTGGTTCCCGATCAGGCATCCAGAGGAAATATGATTGACAAATCACTTGAAGTGTGGGGGGCATTGAATTAGGAGGCACAAGTCGATGCGACGTCAGACCAAGACATCACAAATACTTTGTTAACGCATTTGAACCAAGTCCGTCCCACGTCGTTTACAAGCCCCGGTATCTACTTGCAAGAAGTAAACTGCTGCTGCACGATGATGGCATCAGAGCAAGTATGATGTGTGGAACTCACTATATATATCAGCTTTTCCCACGTTCTCATGCGCGAGTCGACCGTAGATACCCTCATCCGAAATCATTTTACATCACGCGATAGAGAGCTTTTATATTCACTCTGGCCCATAGGACTTGTGAACATTCACTCTCTCCTATTCACTTCCATCCTTCTCGACATTCAATCTCAATCAGAGTCTACGAAAGCCCATCATGTCTGCAATCGCTCATAAAGTTAAGGAAGTTGTCTCGGGAGTACACCATAGCCACGAGAAGCCCAATAGCGCTTCTACGCATCAGCATGCCAACCCAAGTAAGTAGACCGCGTCACATTTAATCGGAAGGAAATGATTTAATTCGTCTTCTTGAAATCCAGGAGCAGAAGACTTGAACGGTGCGCCTTCCGCCACTTACCATGCCGACGATCTGGATGGTAGTCACGGTACCGATCTCAATACTAAGGTCGTGGACTTGAACGATAAACTTCCATCTACCGAAGATGCTGAGGATTTGGCTAAGCCTCATGGGTCGAACATCAAACATGCGGCACCCGATTTAGATGGACGACCGGCACCTACTCATGAAGCCCCTGACTTGACAAGCCATCGTGTGTCAAGCAAGTAGGCATGACGGAGTTGGCTAGATAGCTCGTCTGTACCGAGAGTATCTTTTGAAGCCTACCAATGAGGTCTATGACAAGGAAAATATGGCTACCTCGGCTTTTTTTAATAGCAAAAAAATAATAACGCGTAGGACTCCTCATGATCTTACGCGAGGCAATGGCATCTGATACAAGCTTGTGAGAGAAAGAGTTGAGCGATTCCACACTGTAGCTCAAATGGTGTATTTAAGGATGACCTACAGACTCGGGACGGAAATTCAATTAGCACATGGTCCGTTGAGGAATTGCTCTTCCAAAATTATAGCCTAGGCGAATGTATACCACCACTACCCCTCATAGCTCCCCTGGGCCGACTCGACGACTCATACTATGTGACCCAAAGACTGATGCACCATTGTCTTTCGGGCGGGTACAAGGTAGCTCATCGCGGTAAATATGGTGAAACTGGAAGAGAGTCCATACATGTAACCAAGACTGTACATGTGTTCGCCTCCACTACTGATAGTGACGTAGGAATTTGTCTTGAAATATACCTCAGTTAACAGGACCGCAGCAAGGAACTCAAAATGGTATTTACTCACCGCTGCAGCTAGACCCGATACCAATGGGACCCAGCCTACGAACCACGCAATCACGGCACGCCAGTTCGTGCCCAGGCTATTATACCGATAACGACCATTGGGGTCATACAGCTCTCGCACATCGTAGGCTTGACGATGCACGAGCCAGAAGTCTGCGAGGAGAATTCCTGTGATAGGGGCAAGCTGTGCAATGTTAGACATCTGTCGCGTTTCCCTTGCATCAAGATATGGCTTACAAAGATCGCGTAACCATCCATGAAGTTCAAGAGGGCGTTAGCGGACGCCATGATCTGCCACGGCACCAACACCCAAGCGCCGATAAAAGCGATGAGATAAGATCCGCGACGGAGGTTAATGTACTGAGACCACATTAGTCAAAAGAAGAGTTCGAGACCGTACGAAGTCGTTACCTTCGGGAATAGGGCGTTGAGATCATTCGCAGCTGAAATGCAATTGGCTCCAAGATTCTGCGGACGTCAGTCATTGGGGGATGATCCTGGTCAAGAGTTGGTCGTTGAATTACAGTTCCCATCTGGGCTATTGCCATGCATATACCGGCGAAGGCTGCCCCAGCTCTCGCTGCGCTGCTGTCACTCCAATTGTTCATGATGCTGATGACATCCCATTGGAGTTCACCGTATATGTTCTCCGCCGACCCTACAATGACCAGGCCGACGAACGACATCAGCATGAATGCTGTCGGGATAATGAAAAGCTGGATGTAGGTCATCCGTTCACTCTTTGCGTAGCGAGTAAAGTCATTTCTATACAGAATATCAGAGACCCGATACGTCAACACGGAATCAAAGTCGAGAGCGCTCTTACATGTTGACCGCGAGCGTGCCGTAATTGCCAAGCATTGCCTGCAGCTGTCAGTAAAGGGTGAAGAACATGATCCTTCGAAGTCCTCACATTCAAGCCAGACATAAATGCCCATCCAAGTTCAGCGCCCTGTAGTGTGTTTCCACGACGGAATACCTCGTTATTAGTACCTCCATGAGTATGCACACAGGCCCATATCAGCATGCCAAAGATAGCTGGTAGACAGATGGCTGATTTAACTGCAAAGAACCATCTGAGTCTCCTCGGGTGGATCCAATGAAAGGGTAGTACGAAAAGAAAGTAAATCAGATAGGAAACCATCATTTGCGTGGTGATTTGCGCAGAAGCTGGCAGCTGGTTGGCGACATCTGCGAAAGAGGGCCAAATGGCGACGATAATGACATGAATACATTGAGCCCCAGTATACTGCTCGAATATTAGAACGCTACATAGTGAAGGTTCACAATGGTGAACGTACCGTATTGATGCCGTACCAGAAGCCAGCTACGATCATCCTTATGACGACTATACCAAAGGAGAAGAAAAACCCGAAGGGCGCGCGGCTTTGAATGGTGAATGGGATGTGGAAACGGGTCCCAACGGCGCCATTCAGGGTCAAGCCAATAGCCATAAGAAAATGACCCAGGGCTATGGCGACAAGACTAGATATTTGATGAATGAGAACCAAAACGACCGAGAAAGTGGTTGCCTTGATCTTTGAAAGTGGACACATAACAGTTCAGTCCCTCACTCGGCGCACTGAAGCACAATCGGGTGATTTTACCCCCAGATTCGCGTAACAGAAGATATGGGGTCTCTCTATACTGACCTGAGTTTCCATGAAAGACCCATCGAATACAGAGCAGAGGCGAGGCGGAGGTTGCCCGGAGCGATGGCATCGTTGGCCCAGTAAAAGACATCTGGATCGGGTGAGTGAATTGTATCTCAAGCCGTATGATCCGGAATCCTTACAATTGACTGTACTCCAATTGCGCTCCTCAGAGGGAGTCGGATCCAGATCTTGGACATGATGTTAGCGCTAAGGTTACTTCTCCTCGCGGCGGCTCGCGGCGGGCTCACCAGCATTGCTCCATCTCCCCGGCGCAAAGGTCCCCGGGTTGGGCTCAAGCTGGATTCTTCGTCTCAAACGACTCAGTACTCCTGGCGAGCCAGACTGTTCATCGAAGGATGAGGATGTGCCATAGCCTATGTCTGGTGAGGCCGAGATATCGACGTCCTCGGACTTGGACTCTTTGCTTGCCATTTATGGGTAGTATCGGTGTTCCAGTATTCAGTGCTCGCAGGCGTCAACTCGGTGAAAATCCTCGTTCGGCGGAGTTCTAGAATAAGAGGCCAAAAATCGATTGGGCAATGCATTCTTCACCGGGATGGAAGCACAGTCTGACAGGCGCATTAAGAGGCCCGAATGACGAGCGGGCACTGTCGGGTGGAGACAGAGATAGGAACATGCCGAACAAGCAACCTAAGAGAGTCTCAGCAATTACCTATCTCAGCTATCTCGAGACAAGGCACTAACAGCTACATGTAAGTGGCCCAGTGAAAGTTCTATACTCATAAATGGACCTTACATCAGCCAGGTGCGCTCAAGGGGGAGAGCGCTTTAGGAAAGCATGTCCTGTACTAGGATTGCCAGCAAGGTCTGTCAAGATTCTTCTATTTCAGTGCGTGTTGATACAATCAATACGCATTAAGGTATACTTTGAAAGCCGGATGGCCATCAAGCTTTCATTTGACTATGTGGATCCTCGCTGTCCCGAACCTTTCCATCATATGCTCTTCAATAGTTAAACTGCTGTGCTCCGGATCCGGCCCATTCACCACCGAAGTAACAACGAAGTCGAGGTTACCATCCAAGAAGCATGGCACACTGTATCTATGTTTTCCAGACGTATTCACCACTCTGTGCATGGATGACTTGTAGAGGCCTGCGGTCATTCGCTTCATTATATCCCCCAGGTTTACAACCTGTATGCGTATCAGCTTCGTCACAGCCTGGGGAAGCACGATTGTCCTACATAGGATCCGTTGTCAATTTCAACATCCACCCACTCATTGGCATCATTCATGATCTGTAGCCCGCTCACTCCGTCTGTGAGGAGGCAGGTCAACGCCCCAAAGTCTGTATGAGCACCGGCGCCAAGCTTGGTCCCGTCGTCCTGGGGAGGATAGTGAAGGAGCCGGAGACCTCTTAGGCTATCTGATAGAAGCGGCTTGAATATTTCGTCGTAGTCCACGTTGAGGGTCAATGCTATTATCTTAACCAACGTATCCTGAAGCGCCTTTATCTTTTCGAAGTACGTCTTCATGATAATGCTGAAGTCTGGACCGAGGGTTTGGGGCCAGACATTCGGCCCCGTCAACATCCGTTCGGCTGCGCAATCCGGATGATCGATTGCTTTTTCGACACCTAATTGAAAGCCCTGGCTCGATTAGAATAACGGAAAGTCTCTTATTAAGCCACTGATCAAGAGACTCTTTACCTCTTTCAAGTCTGGTGCTTGGCCCTGCTGTAGGCGCTCGCCTTGGATGGGCTGGTATCCACGATGACTGAGACCGAAGCTTTTTGACTCGTGAAGTTCCATCTTCTCCTCGTAGGTCAGATCGAAGAGTCTCTTAGACTGTTCTAATACCTGACCCTGCAAGTCAAGAGATATGCCATGACCGGTGATGCCGAAGAAGCCATGACGAAGACAAGCTTCTCTCACTTGCTTAAGTACACCCAGACGTTTTGGTTCTTCTGAGGATTCTGCATCTATGAACGGTGCAATATCGATGGAAGATAGGTGCTCTCTTACGCCACCATCAAATTCCAGCGAGCCCATGGTCCCTGCGCGCCTATGCGTGAGATGGTTCAGAGGACCCGGAGAAATCTTCTTGGCTAGGATCTCATAACTCTGTCACACTAAAGATAATCGGCTCACTGATTCAAAATAGGTCACTTTATTCAGGAGCCTCGCGAGCTGACTTCAATCCCAAAGCATGTACGCTTGGCTCGATGATGACCGATGGTGCGCCGAAACGCCGTGATGATCGGAAAGGGAGGATTGCCTGCCGAAAGTGGGGCACCGGTAGGGTGCCCTTCGGGATCAGCCGATAGCAAGCAGGCTGCACTACGGATCTTACTAGACTTCAGAGGCATCATGCTTATTACTTCCAGAAGGCCTGCTCAGGGACATGATCGTCTAAGATACCATGATTGTATTTCACCTGATCAACTATGCCGCATCTTTCCGAGCACCTTCGCATTGCCCCCTTACCACCCTCGGAGCGGAAGGCTTCACTACTCGGTGGAGAGGTGATACTACCTTCGGGGATGAGATATTGTGAGTAGAGCACAGCCCCGGCGTCAATGCCTTATACACGCCAACCCTCGAATGACTACTACGTGGCTGCGGCCATGAGTCTGATCGCAGAATCCCAGTCATTTGAGCCTCGTAGTCATTGACACGTCTACTGACCTGGGATATTGCAGTGGACCCAGATGCCTTAAACGATGTTGACAAGGAATCTCTCCGGAATGGTCTCTTCCAGCATGGAGTACTGGTGGTGCGTGACCAACAAGGCCTAGATCCGGTGTTAATGCCACACATCGGGAAATTCTTCGATGAAACGGCCTGGGACGTTCACTCTGGTGGTGATAAGAGTAAGTTTCTCAAAAGCCACTTGCTCAGAAGGTGCCTGATGCGGTCGTCGAATGTCTCTATCCTAAATGTGATCAGCTTGAGTAGTCGAACATGGACTTACCTCAGAAATGAATGCTTACTCGGTGAATTGTAACAGTGGTAACCGATGCGAAAAACATCCTATCCTTGAATATGGGGGCACGTATCCCTCGTGCACCTCAAGTCCAGGTGATCGGGAAAGGCAAATTTGAAGGCCACGAAGGCATCCCAGAGCTGAACTTGAAGCATGTGGTAAGTGGGTTTCTCCAAAGCCCGCCAGTAAACACCATGACGACTGATAGATAACATCTCTAGGACCATACTGAGTTCCATGAGACGCCTCACACCGCGTCCGAGCTCGCAGATGGCCTGACACGGCCGTACAGGTGGCACATGGACGCACCGCTGTACGAACGACTGCCAGGCTATGTGACCACGCTGCACTCGTTGAAAATACCGGAGCTACCTGATCAGAAGATTCGGTTTCCCGACGGAGAAATCATGCCCATAGCAGCGGGTGCGACGGCATGTAAGTGTGCGCCCGAGCACCGGTCAGGTTTCGCGAAAGCTGACCAGCGTCGACAGTCTTCTCGGGCGCCCGCGCCTTCCAGCTTCTTAGCGCAGAGGAAAGGGAGTTCGCGCTGAATACGACAGTGCGTTATGCGCCGCGGGCGTACGAGTGGATCCGCGACTGCAAGGCCACAGACGACGGGCTCACGATCGCAAAGGTGGGTAAAGAGAAGAACCTAGATGAGCTACCAGACTGGAGCTGGGACAAGGTGCACTCATTTCCGGTAAGTTTATTTCTCCTCACAAGTCTTTGTCCAATATATCGGACGGAAGCTCTGACAAGCCTTAGATGGTCTGGAAGAACCATGGCAACGGCGATCCGCACCTTCAGGTACTGGGTTGCTGCGTGTACGAGCTACATACTACGGACCCTGCTACCGGGGAAGTGACAGTAATGCGGGATATGGCCAAGGTGCGAGAGACGGTCCGTAAGTTAACAGGGAAGATATATACTCCTGAAAACATATACGCACATAGGTGGCAGGAAGGGGATCTTATCATGTTCCATAATAGGGGAGTGCTACATTCGATCACGGGTAACCTGTCCAAGTCAGCGGGCACTGATGGTTCAGAGAAAAGGTTACTATGGCAATGCAGCATGGCGAGTGGAACGGCACCCAAAGCTTACACAGCTTCATGTTCTACCCGTATTGAATCAGCTAATCTATAGTAGGGGGTGTTTGAACGTTACACATGGTACAAAAGCTGGCCTCAGGGCCATGGCCATTTCGCATATTTCGCCCCTCACCTATCAGTAGCCATTAATGGTAAAACGATAGGCAAAAATTCTTGATTCTTTCAATCGGATTGCTGATGACACTTCTGATCACGTGGAATCGTCGTTTGAAAGGCAATCATGATCCATACAATCAGCGGGATGATGGTGATGATTCGGATCGATACGGGCACCTAAAACCGCAGGACTCCCATGACGAAATATGAATCTTAGTACGGTAAGGGAACATTTGAGTGACGTTCTTGTCGTATGTTGGGCTTTGTGCTGGACTCTGTATCGCCGGGGGACCCATCTCGGCAACTGCCCACCTCTACACGGCTGGCTCTCGGCACAGTGGAGAACCCGCGACACGACTTCCACGATGCCCGAGATGATAGGATGGTACGGCGCGCATGGCCTGTGCGGCCCGAGAGTGGACATGGGCAGAATTGTCCAAATAGTGACGTGAAGTGGACTTGTTGGACTGCAGATCTCCCGGCATGCCATCGGTCGAGAAAATCGAGGCTCCCATTGCGTTTTTGTCAACGCTGTGTCGGGCCAGTCCCCAGAACGAGAGTTACCATAAAAGTACAATAGTCTATGAGAAGTTATTGACATTGACCCTTCTCACTGAAGTGTTTGATGGAACGAGAGACTACCTGTGGCACTTCATGCTACGCTACACACACGTAAGCTTTCCAGAAAGTTGCGAGACAAGGAGACGAGTAATTAAAGAAGTTTATTTCTTCTATTAGATGTGCAACTCGTAAGTCACGTAACCGTTTTGATGCCAAACCAAACGCCTCGCGTGCCGACCCAATAAATCAATTCTCCATCTAACGAGTAGTGTAGCCACCATCGATCAACAGATCAGTACCGGTAGTGTAGGTGCTGGCATCAGAAATGAAGTAGACATAGGCGCCCTTGAGCTCCTTGGCGTCGCCGTTGCGGCCCATCGGGATCATGCTCATCCACAGATCCTGAATGTCTTGGGCGACGAAGTCGGACAGACCGGTGTCAATGTAGCCGGGCGAGATGCTGTTGACACGGGCAAAGTCACGCCACTCGTTGGCCAGCGACTTGGCCATGTGGACGCAGCCAGCCTTGGCGACGTTGTACGAGGTCTGCTCCTGGGGGAAATTGGCGATGTGGCCGGACATGGAGGCAGTGATGACGAGGGAGCCGTGACCCTGCTTCTTGAAGACAGCGCCGATAGCCTTGGCGCAGTAGGCGGTACCGTTGAGATCGGTGTGGATGACCTTGTCCCAGGCCTCCTTGGTGCCGTCGAGGACGCCAGCGTCGGCAGTGGCACCAGCATTCGCAACGAAGCCATCAATCTTTCCGTTGAAGTCCTTGAGGACATCAGCAACGAGCTGTTCGCAGCTGGCGAAGTCGCCGACGTTGCACTTGTAGGCCTTGGCCTTAATTCCGTAGTCTTTGGTCAACTCTTCGACATTCTTCTCGGCACCTTCCTTGCGAGAAGCGTAGGTGATGGCGACATCGGCACCCATCTCAGCGCAGCCACGGGCAGCCTCGATACCCATGCCACGGGGACCTGAGGCACCGGTGACAATGACGACCTTGCCCTTGAGGCTGAGCAGGTCTAGAAGCTTGGTGGCCTTGGGGATTTGCTGAGGCATTTTGGTACGTTGGCGATGGACTTCGGAGAAATGGGCTAGATGGTGGTGTGAAATGGGTGGAGATGGGATATGATGGACAGATAGGAATGAAAATGAGTATAGGCAGAAGAGGATGAGGGAGAGTGTCTCGATTTAAATAGGCACTGACGGGTCGCCGGAGTCAGGCTACCTCTACTACTACATCACATACCCAGGTAGGTACGGTTCAGTCAACTCTGTAATGTGGATAAGGCAGGTGAGCTAGGTCGATGTGCGATCACCTTTTTGCTCGAACCAGCAAGCCAAGATACAAGTACGTACCATGCCCGTGGTTGAGGTCTCGCGTAGAAAGAACACATCAAGAACTCCATATCGACGGATTGAGGAGGTCAGCTTGCATGCACCCTTTGCCCTTTGCCATAGGTATGGTCTTTCACTTGAACATGGGGTTTTCAGAGGTGATTTACCTTTGCCGTGTATGCCAAAGTACGCTACATCCCAAACTCGCGGCTGTACAAAGTTGCTCAACACTAGAAGAGGCTAAAACAAAACAAAGAAACCGGTATGCTAGATGCGTCCTGATGCCCTAGGTGACAGTGCCAGGAATGAGAGCCACGCATATCTACCCACCTCTCCTGAAAGTAGCCACGGAAAACCTGAACGAATAAAATCTTCGTGAAGCATGACATGACCGGCCCATTGGATTGGCGAGACATCCCAAAGAGTATGGTGATGTCATTTATGTGTGGGACTGACAAAGCACCAAGGCGGGAGTGTCGAATGCCCTCCATAATGGCAGTTGCCCAGGAGACGAGGGGATAGGGATGGATCAAGGGAGATACTGTGTACCTGGTATGGGAGGAATTGCAGCTGGCTTGCATGGTGTCCAGTGCTAGCTGCGGTCGGCGCTTCTCGTAGGGAACTCGGCGAAGGCGAAGAGATCTGTCCAATACAGTCTGTCTGGTGGCGTTGAGATGGACTAAAGAGGTTCCAACATGAAGAAATGCACTGTCACGCGCATGCTGCAGGCCTAGGCAGGATTCAAGTGGGTTGATAACGCCGACGAGGACCTTGGAGGCCGAATATAGCACCAGGCAGGTATGGAGAAATGCCCCTCCATTACCTCACACAGGCCCTTTTAGTCCGGCCTGGAAAGCCTAGGCGCTGAGGTTTCGTACCTAATCGATACCCGTTGGAGGTGGAGGGGGCAAAGAAAAGAACCTTGGATGACCTCATTCTCAACGGGCAGCACTCAACAGCCCAGTCTCCGGGTATTCAAGCAGGACGGCTCGTTTCACTCTCTCGGACACAATGAGTGTTGTTAGGTAGCACTCAATTCCCCAAATGATGGAGAAGGTACCTGTCTACTTCCTTAGGTAGGAAGGAAAAAACGGGAAAAGGCCCTCAAGGTTCAGTCCCATACCTACCGAGTCTTATCTGCAACAACAGCAACACGTGGAAGCTTATCACTGCGGGGTTCCTACAATGGAAGCATTGGAGTGTAGTCTCTGCTGGGATCATCGGAATTGAGATCGTGTTCCCATTCGCGTTGCGTCAAGCCTGCGTTTGCATGCTCGCATACATACACACATACATGCGACATGCGACGTACTATGTAAGCAACTTGTTATTGCAGCTCCTGCATGTCATACGCTGCATCCTCGGGGACAGCTCAGCTGTAATTTCAAAGGTCGGAAACCCCACCGTCGAGTCCCGCCTTACCGCGTCTCACTTCCACCAAGTCCGTCTGTCTTCCTAACCAGGCGACGAGAGCCAATGTGGAATAGCTGAAGGCAATTCAAGTCGCGAGTCAACGCCTTGTGCATGTCTAGTAGGAGCAGAACAGGCTGTTATTCCGTTCACATCAGAATCTATGTTGTAAAAGCATGCCAAGTCAAGCGCAATGTCTCACAACAGCAGACGGGCTGGAGGCCTAGAATCGTAGCATTGTGCGTAGAGGTCCGGTGATTGTATACCTACGCAAGACCAGTTTGTCATTCTGTTTCAGCTCCATCACTGAACCAATGCCACTTTCCATGAATGGCTCGGTTGCGGATATCAACGGATGAACGGAAGTCTCGCGCGGTGGAAACTTCTACCACGACTCTCCCAGGCCCCGTGCAAGTCGGACCACACGGCCACAACCCAGCCTCGACACCCGGAATCGCGATCTTGAGCCTCATCCACCGATGCGCGCTCACGATATCGGGCCGAGCAACGTCTGACACCGGTGGGGCCTCCACTCTAACGGGCGGTATTGGACATCTCTCACAGAGCGCGTGCACCAGAAAAAAAATCACATACCCCTCCTTCCAAGTATTCTATCCGTGAACAACACGCGCGCCGATAGCTGGATTCTCGGCAGCCTACCATGGTAGAACATCGATTCGAGTTCGGCCCACTATCTTGACGCAGGAACTCCATGATGCAATAGGTGGGCCGCTGACATAACAGTCCCGACACACGGCGTCCGTCTAGGGGCGGGACGGTGACGCTTTTTAAACGCTGCTCTCCCGTTATGGAGCTGTTTCTTTACCTAGCACGCTTGCACGGCGAACACGGGGCCAGCAATCTAGAGGTCCCGCGTTCCGACTTTTGAATTCTCTGCCCATCTCGATGTTCTCTCCGCATCTCGTGGAGCCTTGACTGATATGGAGTGGCTGCCCGGAGAAGTGTCACCGATGCTGGAGTACCTACTTTTGGATGTCCATCAAATCTGGCCGACCAGAAAACTTCCTCGGATAGTCTAGGTATACCACGATGTAGACCAATCCCGATTAGTAGCCTCCGACGGTCACAAGTCGGGCTTGTGGGTCGGAGAAGCTGTCCAGTTTCCACCATGAGTTCGTATCTATCTGTCTTTTTACCTGTTCGTCACTGCAGATCTTGCGTGATGCAGACTGAAGCTTTTCTACAGCTGGCGACTCCCAAGCTATGGCGCAGGAGTAGATCGTAATAATTCGCAGGAACGTCGCTTGCGGCTTCTTTTTCACAGAAGGGGCTCAGAGTAATAGATCATGGAGGACATTTTCAACATGAGTCTCGCAAACCGTGGCCAATCCATGAACAAGCGCTCACCTCCAAGCCTCTCACATACACTTAGGTTGCAAGCTACCGAATCACCCTGCTCGTTCAATTAGAACACCGCTGACCTGATTTACAGGTAGCTTGCGTATCGTTGTATTTGAAGCTCACCGGAACCCGTTGTTGCCATGATTCACAGCATGACTATCAACCACTAGGACGATAATCAGTGACACTCTGATGCGGGGTGATATCCCAATGTCTCCTACACCTACCCCATCGGACGGGATGGTGAGCTGCGACTCTCATAGCATCTGGTTCTTGTACCCCGTGAATCATAGAGTTCGCTTTTAGTCAGGTCGAAGTAGAAACTAAGAGGCGGTGATGCCGGGATTGCCTCTTCTCACAGTTGCAAGTAGCAGACTTGTATCAAACCATGTTGCTTTTTCCATCTGAGCGAGCTCTGCAGGCACAGCTTTCTCGATAGTATAGTTGGCACACAAGATCTTGACCCTACAAGGCCTTGCTGATCTCCCCAGACTGCTCAAGCCCCCTCAATCATGTGCCAGCGGGTTCTTGGTCAGAACATCTGCGGGCATGTCCTGCCTGTCTTATTGGGCCATTATTCTTTCGCATGTGCGAGCCGGTCCGAACCTACGCATTCAACAATCTCGACATGCCTGTGAACTTGTGCGACGGCTCCGTCCATGACGTTGCGACCGACTGCAACTATATTATCCAGAAACAATGCGCGCCTTGCGATCTCCAGAAGGCCAATCATGCCATAATTTGGGACCGGTTGATAAATTTCGAGCGAGAAAACGGAATGACTCCCGCAGATATGAGGGATGAACTATGGATCATATATGAGACAAGAAGCCCCAGCCCATAGATACGAGGTCCAGAGAGGCTGGCGATGCGCGTATGGCTTAAAAATCCCCAAGTCAGGGCGATACACACGCAATTCGCTCTAGAAAATGCTCACCAAGTGAACACTGTCTGGGGGCGGTGTCATGGGAATCGCCCCCATACGGCCATTGAGTCAGTATTCCACCTGAGAGAGGACGACTCGGACTCGGAATATGAGCTGATTTCACAGAATTGTTGCATCAACATGACGAGTTGCCAATGCCTGATCTTTTCCATAGTATACGAGCGATGACGAGGACGGTGGCCGTTCTAATGATGCATCACCTGCCCTGACCAATATCTTCGGTCCTCATCAAGTTTCAGGGGTTTGACCCTCGGAACGTTCGTAGATTTGGGGACCTTCGGGAGGCGAGTATTATTTCGAGTCTAAAAAATACACAGAGAGTTGATACGGCTCTGAAGCAGGAGGGCGCGGGCACACCGGAACGCAGATGCCCGCTAGAGGACATCCACGGCCTGGCCCACCGCACCTCCCGGAGCGCGTGCGCGTCCGAGGTAGGCTAGTCGTCCATACGAACGTAGCTATGCGGAGTGACACACTGAAGAAGAGTCTCAGTCCGAAGAGGGTTTAGAAACTAGAGTCGAGGCAGAAGGATACACGAGGTCCATGAGATGCGTGCGTGCTGGAATGGAATCACAGACCTAAGGGGAGACCGAAACCGAGAGCAGTAACGACGTGAGCGAGTCCGAGAATAGTCAGGGCCGCCCACCCTTCACAGGTCAATGCTCCTATGGAGGCCAAGGGCGTAGGTTCTGAGATGAGTCGTCTATAATGTTTCAATTTATTCTTATGCAGCATTTGTTACCCTTTTTAATGGGTTGTTCCAGGAAGCCCTAGAGGTGGTGAGGCGATCCAAAGGTTTTATGGTTGTTTAAGGAGTTTTACGAAGAAACACAAAACTGCGGGACATACGATAAATATTTGTTATTCTTGAGAGCCTCGTTCATATTATGTAACACATTACCACGGCATATCACCCTCCCACTCCCGCTCAAGCATCCACGCCATCCCATTCAAGCTCTTCTCCTTGACATCATCCCTATGGCAGTCCGGGAATGGGTATGTGAGCCAAGCTACATGTCCCATGTCATCAATCTTATCGAGCCTTGATTCCGCCACCTTCCCATCTCGAAGCGCCTTCGCAAACACCACGGCATCATCGCGCAACACATCGAGGCCACCGCATTGCAAGTACACCTTCGCAGGAAAGTAGCTCTTCGTCCCCGAAGACAGAGAAGTCTTCGGAAGGTTCAATGGCGAAAACCAGGGAGAGCTATAATCCGCCGCCAGACGCTCCTCCATGCTCCGGACAAGCCCGATGTCCAAGACCGGGGCACTGGCATTCTCGACTCTCGAGCGCAGGATGTAAGCCAACTCGCTCGGCAGCATCTCCTCGTTCACCAGATGTGGCGCAGCGAGGTAGAGACCCGTGATCGGGGACGTGATGTCCGGCAATCCCTTTATCAGAGCCCGCCCCTCTTCGCCCGCCCGCACCGCGGCCGCGACACCGGCGATCGCCGCGGCGATACCGCTGCCGGCGCTGATGCCGCCGAGGATGAAGCCGAGCGCCAGGTCAACGGTCACGTTCTCGTCTTTGAGGACCAGCTTGTTGATGTTGGCGCCGTTGGCGCCGCTCAGCCACGCGGCTGCCTCCCAGCCGCTTTGCTGGGGGGCGGGGAAGGGGTGCTCGGGCGTGAGCTTATAGCTCGGCAGTGCGACGACGGCGCCGAGCTTGGCGGCGAAGCCCCGCGCGGAGGTGAGCGCCATCGCGGGCGTGGAGTAGGAGTAGTGGCCGCCGTGGAAGAGGACTACGAGAGGAGCTGATGTTGGCGTGGAGGATGGATTCGGCCGGACGATGATGGTCTTGCTCACGGACCCATCGGCGAGGGGGATGTCGATGGTGGATTCCTTGAGCTCAGGCGGACAAGGACCTAGGATGGCGAGGCCCTTGTTCTCTATGTCGACGAAGATAGCGCGCGTCTCCGCGATTGTTGGTATTTGGGTCGATGCTGTCATATTGCTTATGGCGTCTAAGCACTGAATATCCTGCAAGTCGTAAGGCCGTTTGGAGCTGGCTGGGAGGGTTTGAAATATAGTAAGAGTAAGTAGAGTGTGTATGTTTATATTGAGTTCTTCTGTTTTCTTGGTTGATGTCTGTGAGTTGATTCCATTGTATCATTGCGGACATGACCCTCACTTAAATACCTGTCACAAAATCCGCACCGCAGTAAAGCAGTCATCAGCCCAAAAGACCAGGCGGCCGAATTCGTTATCGAATCTGAGTGCGCTCCAAGGATGCCCTACACACATCTGACCACGTACAGGAGTCCTCGGATATCGTGTTTGGTAATCACGGTGTTGTAGCGTACCGTAGGTAGTCCCTAGCTGCATCTGATAACGGCTGCGTCTTATAACCACACCAATCTTACCCCCGCCACCACCTGCAGGTATAGTAAGAGTCACTCAAGTTGAAAGTCACCTGCATGAAGTCTACAGGTCTGTCGTATTCATGCTCCAGTCCTCTGGGTATGATGAGTGATGACAAGGCTCTTGGATGCCTTAGGTAGATGACACTACAGCCTCGCGCTTTCAAGAACCCGTCGTAAGTCCGGGCTAAGGTCCTTTGGTACCTCTGAACCTGCTTGGACCGCTTGTCTAGCTGGCATCATTACCTAACCCATTTGGGGTTCTTTGGCAGTTCTAAGGTAATAGTGTATTACCAATCCACACACTTCGCGCTATTCGGGCTCGCTTCGACCAGAGCCATGTCGCAGAGTTATAAATGAGCTTGGTCAGCATAATAAGGACAAGTTTTGAAGACCGGTTGCCAGGCATCTTACAATTGTCCAAAAGCTCAGAGGGAAACGGCCTCCATCGGCGCACGTCCTGGGTTCTCATCACGACATCCGGCCAAGTCGGCTTGACCCGAGAAGGGTCCAGTGAGTCAAGTCCTATCCCCCGGGCTTAACACCAGAAACCCGGAGATACTCACCTACCACCCATCACTCTTCCCCTGTCGATCTTTCTCAAGGCCATAAACTCAATCCATATCACAAGACACATACATATTACCCGATTTAAGCCTTTCACAACGTGAACACAAGTCCGTCCATAGTACTTAGGTACCATAGAGACCGTACATATGTAATAAGAAATACGAGATATCGTCTTACGCAACCCACGTCTCACCTCCCGCCTGCGCGCTCCAAGCGACCCAAGACCTGCACCCACCCCACCGCCGCCCATGCGGCTCTGCGACACCTCTCGCGTTTCACTACACCTCCAGTGTCCGCGCTCTAAGCAATTATCTGCGTGAGCACTGTTCTGCAGGCGTCCAAAGCCGATGCGCTGGCGGTCGGCATCGTCCCTCCACATGCCGTGAGGGATCCCCGATTCACCAACCGCTCTGCCAGCGATCGTCACTTCTCCCGTAGCTCTCTGCCTGCCCCGTACCATGTATAGGGATCCCACGTTGCTAGTATCGCGAAGTAAGTCGCGTGATGAAAAGAGAAGTCACAACTCACAGACACATCTAGCTTGAAAGTGACCCGACTTGAGATGAAAGTAAATGTGAGACTTGAGCAAAGGCTTCTTGTCTTGCATCGGATTTGACGCGACATACCTTGACCTCGTGGCAGGCCGAATGAGCCTTACCGAGTCTGTATTGGATCTTGAGCGCTGAACTATGGTCCTCTTTGAGGGTCATGCCGCGAGCCTATCGCCAAAGATTCGTGTGCTTATTGTCCGAGTATCACGCGATTTCTATGGCTCATTCGCGTCTTTGTCAACCATGCTGCACTTGCCCCTTGCATCTTGAGTTCTTGATTCTTCTTCAGGGCGGAATTAGAGACAAATTTCGTAGAGTCAGCCGACACATGACAGGAGCTAGGTGCCAAGGTAGTAGTTCAGGTCTGTTTATCGGTGAAATATATGAATTCGTATACATTGTACGTCGCAGTGCTAATGCACTATCTCTTCAGCCGTAATAACGCCTTCCTGTGCTACCATCACAAAGAGCTTATCTCATTCAGTCTAACATGGCCAAGTGGCCATTTCTATTATACCAATAAGTCGTCATACTGACACTAGTCTACGATCGTCCCCTAAATTGCGCACCTGGCGGCTCCAAAAGCCTCAGCTGGTGAAACGATATGACCGAGCTGAAATGACTGAACATATCCGAGTCAACCTATCAGCCAGGTGACTTCTGAGCCATTCTGCATGAGTGCTAACGTGCGTCCGGCGCCAGCCACTCCTAATACTTCGTAATGCGTATAACAGGACGAAGGCATATAGGCCAATACCTCAGAAGTTTTCTTTG
This sequence comes from Xylariaceae sp. FL0016, assembly GCA_022578815.1. Lineage (NCBI taxonomy): Eukaryota > Fungi > Ascomycota > Sordariomycetes > Xylariales > Xylariaceae > Xylariaceae sp. FL0016. The sequence goes on from MU388739.1 coordinate 507,589, forward strand.
CCCCATACGAATGAGAAACTGCGAGCTGTTAGCACATGGACTGATTCACCCATTATATGTTTTGGTTTGACGTGTAACTTACCCTGGCTCGCTGTACTTGTTACAGAAGATATGTAGCGTGCTACCCAGACCCTTAGGGCCACAGAAGAACACACCAGCCTCGGCAGGTGAATGTAGCTTCCTGATACCCCGGAAGATCATGTCCCAGTTTGGACGACCGAAATTTGTCGGACTTCGGAGACCAGTAATCGTGTCCTTGTCGGCGTTCGCATCGTTGATCATGATGTTTGTCGCGTCATCCGCCTTGATCTTGGCTGTCAAGTAGGTGTGGATCTCGATTCGACCGTCCACGTCTTGAGCTTCGATGGCCATGAGCAGCGAACGGAACCACTCAAAGGAACCAAAATCTCTGCAAATCCAGAAGAAGTAGACCTTTGACAGTCGAGTCTTCTTCTGGGGATAGTTCATTCGGTACCAGATAGACTTCAAGATGGAGGCGAAGGGTGTGACACCAATACCAGCACCACAGAGAACGGCAATTTCATACTTGAAAACGTCTTCTGAGGCCGATCCGAAGGGTCCATCAACGTAAACGCGAGGCAGCACTCTTCGGAGGGCAGGATCCGTCTCACCATTCTGCTGATCCACACCTACGACCTTGGATGCGTCCTTAGCATCCTTCTTTCCGAATTCGCATCCAAGCGTCGTGGCCACAGCCCTCGTAAAGTCTCCCACGACTCTCATATGAATTGAGATGTAGTCCTCCTCGGGGGCACTGGTCAGAGTGAATGGGTGGTATTGCCATAGAGACACCTCGGGGCAGCAAAAGAAGATGTACTGCCCAGCCCTCGTCTTCGTGTTCTCCTTCTTGATCTGGATCTCACAGACGTTGCTGGGATGCTGAATGACCTTCGAGATATAGGTCTTGTGGTGTCCACGCACTTCACGGGCAATCCGCTCAGCCAGGTAGATGAATCCTCCATACATCCAGTATTGCCAGAAGACTCCGATGGCCGAGGTACCGACCGATATGCAGAAAGGCGCGAAGTCGGGCTGAATCATGCAAAAGGCACCGTGGATGGACCAGAACATGAAGAAGACGATAAACATATGATGCGTGTACCAGAATCGCTCGTAATTGGCTCGGCGAGGTTTTTCGTATGATGTGACCACCATTCCCGTCAACGCAATCAACATGATATATCCACTCCATCCCGGTCCCGAAGCCAAGTTGGCTACCAACCACCCATAAATACCCAGATTGTTCTTGGCGGCGATCTGAGCAAAGTTGTTCCAATGAGCGATGGTGTGAACCCATGAAAAGAAGAAGATAGACCAGGCCGTCGTGATGTGAAAGGTGATGTTCTTGTCGAATTGAATGATACCATTCAGAGGCGTCTGTCGGGCAATCGAGATAAAAGTTCGGCAAACGGGCAGTAAGACCATGGCGACATCGACGTGGAGCACCAAAGCCGCCGATCGAGCAATCATGTACGTCGGACCAAATGTATCTCTTGCACCCTGCAAATTATCCTTGACAGCATAATTGACGAAACCAAAAGCGAAGACGAACGCGTGTAGGATCATGAAGACGAAGACAAAGCTGAATAACCAGTTAGCAACCTGTCCTCGCACGAGAACTCACATATGGACTAACAATCTCCGGTAACCTTCATTGATCATCCACTTGTCTATCTTTTCCCGCGCTGTCAACTCCTTTTGCCGTTCCTGAGTCATCTCACCGGACAACAGCATGCGAGTCAGCGGCGTCCATCTCGATCGTTCCGATGGCTTTTCGCCGCCATATTGGCTACCTCCGTAGTACGACATCTTGGTCAGATTCTCGAGCGATCTGGTCGCGGTCGTCGTAAGAAGTTTCCTGAGGCGATCGGCTCCGACACCTGCTTAGATCCAACCCAAGACCTTTGCAATCGAGTCGAGAACGACTGAGCCCCCTCTTGATTGAGAATCCTCTGTGACTACGCGCAATGCAAACGTGTCTCCTGGACCGAGCGTGATGTAATCAATTCAGAGCCTGCTGAACGGGCCTATAGCCATCGAATGTACAGTTGTAGAAGCGAAATCGAAAGAACCCCAGTTCCGCGCGACAATTAGCTGGGCTATTGCTGATGAGAAAAAGAATGGATAGTTGGACTGAAGCCTGCAATCGCAACAGAACAGCTGCCGATCAGCCAACGCACGAATAACAAAGCGCACCAACGACGAAATAGAGAAGGGAAGAAGGGCCAGCACACAGTCTGGAAGAGAGAATTGGGTGGGAGGAAGAGGGAGAGGAGAGATCCGAAGATCTCATGCAAGAGGCGGGAAGCGGGTGGATGTTATGGGCGAGCGCCAAGAATAAGAAACATCAGGCCATTTTGGCGTAGATCATACATGGGTTCAACGCCCACACCGGGTGGCTACAGGGCAGAGGCACGTTTTGAAGATTGGATGATTATGATGATATGGGTATCTTGGTTTTAGAGATCCCCAAGTAGGGTAAGGACGCGGAAAGATAGTCGACAAGAGGCAGGGGACATGGTGAAGGCAAGTCACCGAGTCGAGATTCAGAGCCGCACCTCTGCCGATTCAACGTGGACATGAAGTACCAGAGACCCCGAGGAAATACACAGGACAACCAATTGCTGCATGGGAGTGGATGCAGCGGTCAGGTACATGCAACACTGGGCAAGGGGTACGCAACGAGGGGGATCTCGACGTCAGAGCATTCATTGGGGCAAGGAGTACATTGCTGTGCAATTCGACACTTATCGGGCGTGTTCAAGCCATCATCACGTCGTGGGTTTCCCATACGTCTCGAAACAAATGTACCTTAATCAGGTATAGACCAAGTTACAGCCTGGGACATTATCTCCGATGTTCAAGCGTAGACAGGCCGTACAGCCTCAATGGAGCGCTGGTTTACTGTCGTGTTGGGCGATATACGGCATTGGACAGTCGACTTTCTGCTTCCGTTAATCATAAATTACAATAACAACAATAATGCCAGCGACTGTCTTCATTGGAGATTTTGTCGTGCATGCGACACAGTGGTTGCTGTACAAATTCGCAGTAGTCACCCTTTCATGCTGCTGACAGGTGACTAATTATTAAAGGTTGGTTGTCGACATGGAGCAGTCCTGGGGCCGTTCCTGTCTGATGGACGGATGTGTGCAAGGTTGGGAAGGTGGGTAATGGCACCACTGTCATGGTTTTTGGTACAAGAACCGTAGAGGCCTCGACATTTTTTGTGGTGGCTATCCCGATAAAGGGAATGGCATAACTTGCACAAGACTTCTGGAAGCGCTGGCTGAAAGTCTGTCTGGCCAATCCAGCCCAGGTCGGGTCACCGTGGGCTCAGCGTGGGTTGAATCAAAGTTGAAGTTGAATGGGAGGATAAGGTTGGCTAGGGGTGAGCGGGAGAATTGGGCCTACAGTCAATGGGAATGGGGGATGAGGATGGGCAGAAGATGGGGGACAACGCCGCGACGGGTCAGACGGGTTTGGAGGGTGGAGGCGTGCACCACCAGACCGGCCTGCGATTGGTGCAGGGTGGCCCTTCCCCTGGCGGCAGCTTGTCGCAGGGCGTTTCGGCCAGGGTCCTCTGATACAGTCAAGACGCTGGAACGGACGCTGGCTTAGGTACTTATGTAGGCGTGTTTGGGGCCTAGCTCCAGCCAGCTCCATCTCCAGCGTGGCCCCCAGCCTGTGCGATAAGCGCTATGCCAAGCCCGAAACGACCCCTTGCTCAGCTCGGTGCCGCCAACATCGATTTCGCGCTGCTGAATGCTTCAGGAAGGGCTTTTTAACGCTTTTATCCGTACACATCCTGCACTCTGCAGGGGATATGTAGATACATAGGTGACTATTTCGGGACCACAATGCTGCGAGGCGCTGACCTTATGCAACGCTAGACTAGACATCCTGCAATGCGTTTCTGACAGCTGCTCTGGGCCGTTCTCACGTCTACCACAGTACCGTGACCACCCGCTGCTGCGGACCGCGGTTCAGCATCGACGGCAAGGATACTCACGAATTGCCTCTGGTCCCGTCCTTATTCGACTCGAGTTGCAGGTCTACTCGCCTCGTGTGGCCATTAGACTACAGTAGTGCACGCCCTGAATGTCTAAGAAAGGAGCGTATTTACGGACCCCTGAGGCGATCCCCTATACTTGGCATCCCATATGCAGGTTCAACACTTGAATCACGTTTGCGAATGCTTCTTTTCACGGACGCCGCTTTCTCCTGTTTCTGCCGGGCTACAAGCTCATTTTTTCAAGTATCTTCATGCCTCGTGTCCTCATGAATCTGGCTGCGCATACTTCCTCTCAACCTAGATTCGTGGGAATAGAATGCAATCCCTGAACGTGTGAAGAAGAGTGAGAATTTCTAACGATAAAGTATATAGTCATAGAAACGACGTTCGAGCTGAAGATAGCTACACATCCTTGCCAGATTAGGTGACTACGACAACAGACCCAAACCTCCGAATTAAACGGCAAGCTTTGCAATTATGTTCTAGCTCTGAATACTCAATGCACATATGTAGTAGTTTTAGACCAGTATTCACCTCAATACGCATCTTACCAATGCAACGACATTGCATCCTTAGGACTCCTTAGGACTGCAGCTGTGCATCCAAATGCAAACACCCAGGCATCGCACCGCTTCCATGGAAATGTACCTTGATGCCCCGGAAATGCGAAATCAGCAGATAGAATTTTTTCCTATCAGAACTTACAATACTGATCATGTTTGAATAGTTATGCACCAGGTCTCACATGAATGTAGATGAGAGGTATTCACCAGGAAACAAAAGGTACTCAAGGTTTTTAAATGCTTCCCTGCGTAATTATCAGTAGACAGAGATATTGCCTTTTTCGAGGCTTGGAATCATCACACCAACGAAGAGTACAGTCTTGCCATCAGCCCACATTTCAGAGTAACCAGACCATGGCTATTGCGAAGTCATGAATACAGAGCACAGCCACATGACATATGCCCCGTTAGGCGTACCTGAGAGTTATGAAAGCCCGTGGTTACCTTTTCTGCCATCTTTAAATGGGTATGTTTGGCTATATCTGGTTACTCAACAGCACTGGTTTTCTTCCCTTCCTGTGCCCATAAGGTCGTTGGTCTCTTTAGATTCAGTTAACCTAATAGTAGAGGTGAGTTCAGCAAAAACCGTTTCGATGGCCATCAATTGTCAGGTAATACTACAATTTTTTAAGCGTTGTAAAACATAGAATAGTTAGTCACTTGGAGGTGAGCTTTCACTGTCATCATGACTATATGATAGCGTAGTACATTGAACTTTCCACGCTATCATCAGACCATGTATAATCAGGGCCAAACTTTACTCGCAGTATGTTAGAGTCTATTGTCTTCACTAATAGGAACGCTATATTCGGTGACAGCCATCCATCCCTACCTTGTTCTGTATTTCATTGAGCTAATAGGAGAAACAACGAAAAGGAGATGTTATAGCAGGGCCAATCACCTTACGTTTCCTAGGGAAACAATCCAACTCAAACCATATCGGCATACTTGCAAGAAACGGTTGCTTATACTATTTTATAAGCTTTAGGTCGGCTCAATCACACTGGACTCACTGGTAATCTGTATTGAGACAGACATGCATCAAAGCCCGAGGCAACTTGTTTCCACGGCAATGCACATAGTAGCTAACTATGGCTAGTACAATCATTTTTGGTGAGTAAAAACACTTCGGGAACAACGCAGAGGACTCAACTAACGGAAGCATTGGTCTTGCCACGGTCAGCGTCTGCACAGAGAGAATGATAATTATAGGAGAATCCAGACCAGATTGTCAGAAGAATTACTAACAGGATTATTGCCACTTGGACTGCACACAACATCATAGCATGTTGGATAATTCCATAGCGTCCAACTCTGCAGATAAAGCCTCTACAACTAACGATAGAACGCCTTCTAGTAGGAAACTACTGAAAACTATCCATCTGGGTGGAGGTCCAATTAAATACAGTTTGAGATATGCTGCTTTCTACTTCACCGTAACTAGTTATCTGCAAAGCATCGCGGACAGAGAGCGATATCAGATTTCAAGAAATGGTTTGCAGCACGCCTAAAGAAAAAGGGTAGAATAGGTTTCTCTTTTTTCTACCAACATGAATAATCATGTTGGTCGGACGCCTAAGCAGGTATCCCCCATGAGTTGATGCAACCTAGAGCTATGAGTGCTACCCATTTTCTACTCACAACAATTAAAGTAAGTATGTGTGATCTGAAGGACTTCAGCCATGATCAAGGGTGTAGCCACGGCACGAAATTGTGTCTCGCTAGTGTAATTACCAGATTTGGATCTTTCACAAGGGTGATAACAGAGTTAGTCAACAAGAGTTAGATCCCACAGCGAAACATGACTTCTGGAGAACGGAAATGGTGTATTATAGTAAATTTCAGGCGAGCTGTAGGAATACGACTTGAATGGTGCCGATGACGGGTACAATGCGAAGTCGCAACCCTATTCACACCATCATTTCCTCCCAGATGGTTGTTATTCGTAATGTCATTCTCGCTGCCTTCAGAAACCATCCGAAACCCCATCCCTGGAATGTAGTATGCGCAAGTGTTTGATGTGGGTCGTCACTCAAACTCTTAGGGTGTGTAAGGAACAACGACAACAGCAATATTCAGATCTCTTAATTACTGAAAAAGCAGCCCTTACGCTCCGTTTCCGCCTTAATGAATACTCGATTGTCGGAAAATCTCTCATCTTTAGACGTGAGACCCTGAATGCAGAAGCAGCGAGCCTCCATTTATGCTCTACTACAAAGAGCGCATTCGAAGCCAATCATTGCGGCGGACGAGTTTAAATGGCGTATTTGCGAGTCCATTCACGAGCAGTTGCCTCATATCGTGGACGGTCCGTCTTGTACACATGAGCGATCTCGGGAACAAGGGGATCATCCGGGTTGGGGTCAGTCAACATAGAACAGATCGAGAGGAGCACTATAACGATTTAGCTTGCATTTGAGTATCGGATCCGTGCTGGTGCAACGTACCCTTCGAGATGGTCAAGGCGGGACTCCACTGGTCTCTCAAGATGTCTAAGCAGATGCTGCCGTTCGAGTTGATATTGGGATGGTAAATACGCGTGGTGAAGTTGACCTTCGGGGGCTTGAAAGGATAGTCTGTCGGGAAGTGGATAGCGAGAAAGAAAACGCCGCCGGAGTAAGGTGAGTCTCCCTAATTCGCATATTAGTACACGTGCTAAATGAAGTAGACTTCAGGGATAGCAGAATTTAATTCCGTCCACTGGCGACCTCTACAGGGTCGTGGATCGGACAGGACAGCCGGTACACATCAAACACAAATGGGAACGAAAGGGGTGATAATCATTGTGAGGTAGGCTTACAGGTCCCATGATGGTCGCTTGCCAGTGAAACTGTACAGGGGATTGTCAGCATACTGCTATACGAAATTTCCAAAGCCACGAGAGTGTTCATGATCGCGTGTCAAGCTCGACCAAGGAGGGCGCGATCACCAGGCACTTATCGGGCTGATGGTGGGGGACTATGATGTGCCGTTACTTACCAGGTCTTCGCCAACGGGCCCTGCGGAGCAAGAAGAGGGCGGGTCGCTACGAAAGAAAAGGTCAGTCTTGCAGCTATAGAAGAACGCCCATGTTCACCGCGATCAGCCTCGACGAGGTTGTGACGCCCATGAGCCCCAGGTCTTTGGCAGCGCAGGACCCCGCTCTGTGCGTCTCTCTTTTACGCCCCACCTTAGGCTCCATGGAAGAGGCACGACAGATGGAACAGAAATCAGACTCGAAGGTGAACATACCGGCCCAGGTCTGTGAGTTCCTTGTTGATACGCTTAAGCGCCATTGTGTCGGCGGATAGTGGTAGTTGGTGGTTGTGACGGAGGAAGTCAGTCTGGACGGGGCGAAGAGGCGCAGGCGACCTATAAGTAGATAGGCAGCGGTCAGTAATGGAATACGGGAGAAAGCGAAAGGCGATGAGTAGTCGGCGCAGCGAACAAAGAATAGGTAGTCGTTCGGCGAGGTCCACGTACCAGATGAAAAGCGCGCTATAACAGGCGGTTGACAACTATGAAGTGATTGTTTGTTGGGTTGACGAAGGTAAAGGATGCAGAAGTTGGCGATTTGCTTAGTGGGGGTGGGAGAAAGAGGGAAGGCAAAGAAGGAGAGAGTGTCGGGTTGGTTTGCCGCAGAAGATAAAAGTGACGGAATGGTGGGCTGGTGGGTGGAATGGGCCAGCAGTCTCAGGTCGCAGGGCGCTTGCTCTTGGGCAGTGAGCACTGGGCAGGGAGGGGCCTAACGCAGCAGCGAACAAGGCAGCGCCACAGCAGGTGGTACCTAATGGTGTGTGGGCGATAGGATGGGTCTTGCCTTGACAATTTTTCAGGTGCAACCGCCTCAGCCACACCAGCGCAGCTCTATGTATTTAAGCGACACAGAAGGAGCTCAGCTCGGTGCGGAAATCAGATTGTTTATGCGCTTAAACAGAAACATTTGGCTTGGCTCAGCCTCATCTCCATGCAATGGATGCCTCCGGTGGCACCGTGGCACCGTGGCCACCCCCAAGTGGCGCTGCCACGATTCAGTCAGACCCAATAACTGCAGATGACTGTCGACTCATCCAAACACCAGGCCGCTGGCAAGGCCGACGTTGTCTGGTATTTGAATGCACAGTGTCTTAATCTCTGATTCTCAAAATCAGACTCAACTTTAGAGGAGGATGAGTGTATCTACCTCCTCTATCTTTCTAGATGTGACTCTCATAAAGCAACCAAGTCAAAGCAAACCATTAGCAAACCATTCGGTAGCAGTCCCACTACCTAAGATCCCACCAAGGGTTTCGTCATCTCGGCCTCCCCTAAGCCATTTCTCTTACTGCGATGGACTTAAGTGCCGGTTCGGCCCGCATCCTTTCATCTTTCATGTTGATGCTGCCAATTGCAGGCTTTCCTAGTTTTCAAGGCTTACTCAAAGGCATGAAGATCTTGGTATAATCTCGCGTAATTCTATATTGCTGGAGCCTTTGCTTGAGGAACGAAAGAATCGGGCCGCTTCGAGATTCATCTCGTCGTCACTGTAGTCTTGGTAGTTGGTGCATGCTGTGGAGCTTACATATTAGTCACCTACCCTCGTTATGTAGCTTGACTGTGGGTGACACAAACTGGCAATGTCTGCTGGGAGTGCTATTTGGAGTCCCTGCTCTGTCCAGTATTTGCCTAGATTGGTACGTTCCAGTGAACTATCTTGGCGCTACGTTTATGCCATATCTATACCTGTATTTTGACCTGGACGACATCTAGCTGCCTCGCTAGACGTCGTTACCAAAGCCGATCACCAAGAGTTCAAGTAACCGTTGATGAGGCCTGCGACCCAGGTTTATACTTCGGTGATTATTGAAGGAGATATCAGGTAGATCATTCTTATATTAAGACCCTGCAGTATTTACAAGGAGAGCGTTCTCTGGCGGATGAATCAAACGAAAGCTTGAATACCTGTGATAGCTCTCCCAAGAATAAGACCTAGATAAAGTCGTCAGTGGCTCTGTTGCTGAGGCAGCTGTCCTAGGACTGATCTTGCTTGACTTACTATGGATATCACTTTGTCCTTCGTAGGTCTGTGTGACAAACAGATTCGCGACGTGTCGACCGATTCCATACTCATCACTTACAGCGTTACCCCCAAATATCTCCTGCAAGATCCTTGCATTTTGGAGGGCACGGTCGCAGTTCTGTCGCTTGATCATGGAGATCATTTCAGGAGCAACTTTACCCTCGTCCTTCAGCCTGCCCACCTGGATCGAGGCTAGGGTGCCGTATGCTGCATCCGTAGCAGCATCAGCCAGCTTCTTCTGCACAAGCTGGTATTTTGCGATGGGGTTATTCTTGAACTGCCTTCGCTCAAGTGCGTACATTCGTGCCCTCTCAATACAATCTTCCAAAGCGCCGATCACGCCTAGCGAAATACCATATCGGGCTGAGTTGAGGCACGTGAAAGGACCCCGAAGGCCCTCAACTTCAGGAAACATGTTCGCGGCCGGCACAGGGCAATCATCCATCTGTATCATTCCCGTGATAGATGCCCTCAGTCCGTTCTTGTTCTTGATGGGCGGGGTCTCCAGCGTACCAGCAGGGCAGTCTTTCCGTTCGACCAGGAATCCCCTTATCTTACCCGTCTCTGCCAGCTTGGCCCAGACCATTAACACGTCCGCAATGGGGCTGTTGGTAATCCACGTCTTGGCGCCGCTGAGTAGGTAGTATCCGTTCTTACTGGGGTGCGGCCGCGCTGTTGTCTCCATCGACCCTGGATCACTGCCGTGGTTCGGTTCGGTAAGGCCAAAGGCACCCAGCAGCTTGCCCTTTGCCATGTCCGGGAGGAATTTCTGTTTCTGCTCTTCGGTTCCAAATTCGTGGATTCCACCCATACATAGAGACGATTGCACAGACATGCCCGATCGGTATCCGGAGTCGACACGCTCGACTGCGCGAGTAATCAAGCCAGCGGCTACAGTAGAGGCTCCGGCACAGCCGTAACCCTCAAGATTCGCGCCCAGAAGTCCGAGCTCGCCCATCTCGGTGAGGATTTCTCGATGGTAGTGTTCGTCGCGGTAAGCATCTGTGTTTTCGGACGGTACCGAATCAGCGGATGTCCGCGTTGGGAGTAATCCAGGTGAGGGGCCGAATGTAGTTGGTACATACCTAGAACCCGAGGTAGCAGCTGCTCTTGACAATACCTCTCGGCAGTCTCCGCTATAGCCACTTCATCTTCTGTAAGCAAGGCCTTGCTGTTCAGAGGGTCTTGCCAGTCGAAGACGGGGCCGGAGCCCGCAGCAGTAGCAGACGAGGCAAAGCTTCTACCGGCAGCTACGGTGAAGGCGTTGGGTGCCGAAGTACGTTTTTGTCTTGCAAGCTTTAGCGGAGCAAATTGGCTTGATTGGGGGCGCCCAAGCCGTCGAATCGCCGGTCTGAACATGATTGATGGCTTATTACGAATCACTCCTGACCGAAATGAAAGACGCTCGAGGAAGTGGCGATCCCATCTTGTTATTCATAGTGAGCCCAGCTCGACGTTGCGGGGCCGAGGTCTGGGGTATTGGACTTGCTTCGGGATTACTTGCCCCTGGGGCAGCTGCCTCGCGGTCACTTTCCCCAGGGACCGGCGACATCGGCCTTAACGCAATCGGCACGGCCCAAGTTGGCCGTTGGCATCCTATCGGCTGGCAGTGCGAATATACCTATTCCTACCAAATCATCTCGGAAACGGCTTTCACTATCGCAATTAACTACTTACCTCTACGATCCTATCTATAGGTTCTATCAGTCAAGCTCCCAGTCCAATCTACTCGTCTTTGAGCCTGAGATCGGCTGCGATCGTACAAGCTTCGTCTTACGCGGTCATAGCAGTTATGCCCCACTGATGGTGATTTGGTTCGTCCAAATCATTCTAATGCGCTTCAGTCGTTGTATTGTCGGCCATCGAGGAATTCGTGTTAATTAAAGCGAATGTTCACAGCTGAGCCCTTTCTCTTGACTAGACTTTATTCATCATTTACTTTGAACAGTTGCCTCACGTGAAGTCTCTCTCAACGACAGCTACACTAGAGTAGACGGAAATAATCAAGGAGTCCAGTCAGCGCTCTGCTTCCTAAGGCTGAGCGCGATAGTGCAGCCGCGACCTGTTGTTCAACACTGACATCACTGAGGAGGTAGGTATGTAGAAGTGGACAGGAATGATGGGAGATTCCAATGAAAATCTCAGTGCCCAATGAAGAAGAAGCTCGCTCAGAGACCCAGAGTACGAGTAGAATTCTCCAAATTCTCGATCAGCACCCTCACTTGTCCGCATCTACACGATATATAGGTATCAGACAAAACGCCATGGAGGGTGGAAAATCTCGACTTTCAGACATGTCGCTTCAAATTTCTGAGTCGTACGTCTAAATCAGATGTCGTCTTCTTACTACAGCCAGCATCTCTTGTGGGAGGTTGGGAGCCGCGGATCAGGGGCCTATTGAACGTATTTACTATTCCATCACTGAAGGTGGGCAAGAAGGTGAAACCTGTCGTTCTCAAGGAAGGCCAGCCCCCGTATACGCTGCTTCGACCTTGCTTGTGAATCCGAGTGGTGCTTTCCCACTGTGCGATCGAGCTCAGGTAACTCAAGAAGTGACTATAGCGGGACGTTGGAAAATAATTTGACAAACAGACAGCCTACTATCACGACTATCATCCTCAACAATTTACCTAACATACTCCCGTAGGAGCTAGCCATTCCTTGGATCATTCTGTATCATAAATCTATTCCTTACTTCTGACCTACGTCCTAGGCTTACCTCTTGAGCCATGTTCTCCACCTGGACCAAGATCAAATTCATCCTCAAAGCCGTTCGTTACCAGCTTGGCCATCTTCTATCCACCGCCTTCAAATCCTGCACCTCTTGTCTGCCCAAGGCTTCGACCAAGCCTTCTCCCGACCCTGATTCTGATTCTGAACACTGATGAATCCATGTCTTACACACCCACCGAGCCATGGAGAGCTCTCGATTGATGAGGAAGCCACCCTTCCGCAGCAGAAAATCACGGAGGCTCTCAAGGCCAAACAATGTCCTCCTCATCGATGCTACGCCTCTTGCACTGAGTACCCGGACTTCGGACAGAAATGTCCAAATACAAGCGGAGAACGTGAGGATGGCGACCGCACAATCTCCGTACAGCGAATACTGCCTGCCCGACGGTACCATTCCTATTGCGAGGCGTGTTGGACCTCCAACTCTGCAGCACATCGCCCATGGATCGGCCCGCTACAGCTCGACGCCGAGCATACCGAGGCCTTCTAGGAACAGGGCATCAAGGACTGTTTGATCGAAGAATGGCTGCATGGAGTCAGCGGTCATGGGGGACACGACGGGAGCTGTGATCTGTTATCATCTATAGATGTAGGTTCCATCGCAAGCCCATATCAGTATGACGGGGACGTCCATTGTGATGCCGATTATCCAGCCAGTACAAGACGACCGCGCTTCAATAGCTAGCACAGATCGACGCGTTCAGGTACTGGATTTGACGGTCCTCTTAGTCCAATTAGCCAGACAGGTTTACGATCCAACCATAATGATGTCAGCAGTCTACCGGATTCGCTGACGAGCCGCCTGCCTGAGGACTCCGGCAAACTGGATTCCGATACCACAGGCTCCATAGACTGGGAGACGAGCTGGCCAAAGAGGAAACCTCGCCGTGTGCACAACGTAACGGAGAACTCCTCCCCGGACATAGACGACGGAAAGTCCTGCGACAAGGCACCTGAGCATCATATGCAGCCTCACGCAATGAAGTCTTATGCTATGAATTCGTGTCCAGAAGTCCATCGTCAATTAGAGGAGGTGAAGCTTAAGAGAATTAGTGTGAGTATATCTGGTAACTGTCGAGTCAATTAACATACTGATCTAACAGGTTGATGGCGGTCAAATAGCCCGAACCAAGCACCAAAAGCACCATCACCATTCTCGATTTCGGCTTGTCAATTCGATTTCTAATCGACTCAGCTCGTTAAATCGTAGGCTGCGCGGTACTGGGTCTTCAACTTATTCCGTCCGTTCCGAATTTCCTGCTCCACCTGATGGGAAGGAGAGACGCTCAATGGCTCGTGACTCTGTAGATATTTGCCCTTCTTCGGGCGACGAGAGCCCAATATTCAACACCCCAGAGTCCAATGTCACACCACACCCTGAGGGAAGTTGTATAGATCCTTTGGTAATCTCAGGAATGATGATAGCTGCGGGTGAACTAGACCGACTTTCGGGATCCGGAGGCTACGAGAAGTCGCCCATCAGACCTGCATCATCCAACTCTCACATGTCTCTCGAGAGCGGGGTCGCAAGCCCAAGTGACAGTCTTGACTCACCCGAAGGCTGCCTGTCTCCTCTTGTGCCATGTAACACGCCATCATCGTCAGCTCCCACATCCGGCCTAATGTCTCCGGCAGTCAGACCGCCACCTCGGCCGGGGCAAAGGCGCAGACAACAACGCAGTCGCTTATCTGAGGTTACAACGCCCGAAGAAGCTGTATCACCTCCCGAGCTCGCCGACAACAGACAAAATCCATCGTTTTTCCTGCATTCTGCTGTCGAGACTCTTCAAGAAGCATCTGATGACGCCACTAGCGAACGTTTGTTCTCCCGATACTCATCGAATCATATAAACGCACACTCACCCGGTCCGAGTGACGCTGGCGATGAAGTTGTATCCATTCCGGCGTCCGAGTTCATGTCATCGAAGCCGATTGCTCCAAATGCTCGCACCTCGAAGGACACAGATATTACCCCTCTGGAAGGTCACAACATTGCAAATGTTGCGGGCGGGTCGCCTTCTTCTCCGGGCCGAACTTTTTCTAGAAGCAAGCCGGACGAAGGACTGCCTGGTCAGGAAAGTCGCCTGAATTTTGACGGGGAAACATGCTTATCCGGGTGGCAAGACGTCGTTCTAGCCCATGAAAGGCCCTTCCACCCTATCGAGGCATTCCCAAGCACTGGTGGGACCGAAATGAACGCAGGGCCGGTGCTCCATAGGTTATTTGAAGAGCAGCGCCCGACTGGAGGACTGATACCCTCCAGTAATATAATGAGCCCGTCAAGCCACTTGTCCAAACATTCAGCGGCTATGGATAACAGACCAATGACCTGTCATCCTGATACGTGGCGCGAATATTTGGGTGAACCTGGACATTCGGAACCTTTCTGTCCCACGCAGACCAGACACAATAGTCTAGAAAAGTGACCGGAGCTTTCAGGATTCTCTAAGCAGAGCTCAGCTGGGTCTATTAATGTAGGAAAAGTTCCGCATCGGATGTTGTAAGGACAGGGCTTTTTGGGCGAGACGAAACAAACTAGTAGGCAAGAGCAACAGGCTAGTCAGATCAACAGTGATAAGGGCTTTGTATAATTTCTTTGATTCGCATACACATAACTTACAATCAGAAACTTTCACAGCTGGATCATCTCGCTTCTTATAAGGCTGTATTTAATGACAAGTAACGGGGGTCGGTGAGGGCACTGGGAGTCACTGAAGTAAGAACACTTGTGGGATAAAAAGTAATGTCTCTCTAGGAATGGTGGTAAGTGTACTTTTTGGAGCAAGTGACCACAGGGTAGGCGCGTGCGAGATATAGAGAGAGAGAAAGAGGCGAAAATGCAAGAGTTACAGCCTTCAAGGGAATCGAACCCTTGCTCCCGATGACAGTTCAAACGAGATCTCTGAAATCTCGTAATAAACGCCCACTGGTCAGACCACTCAGGCCACAGAAACGGAATGAAAGATTTATTTATATAGCATGTCATTGTCTTCCACGGCGCCATTCAATGGTATGAAGTTTTATGTGGGCTTTGTGGCTGGGAAAAAGTTAAATTCCGGGGCGACAAAAATCGAAACCGATACGGAGCTGAACTGTCGAGGTTCATCGCGAAGGGCCCTCGTCACACATGCGTGCAGTGGCCATTCCATTCCAAGGGACAGTACGAGGGTTCGTGGTACAATATACAGACCAGAGAGCCCATCATGCTTGTGGACAATGCGTTTGACCCTGCGACGCCGCTGCGGTCCGCGTTCAACACGAGCGCCAGCTTCGAAGGCAGTGTTCTGTTGGAGAATGGGGGTGGGTACGTACTTCTTTGTTGATTCTTCTGAAAAAATACCTAGCTAACTAATTGTGCCATCACCATGCATCGCTCGCTGAGGCGTCTATCTGCACTGCTAAGGCCATCCGCAACTACTTCGTGAACGGCGTTTCGCCCGAGGTGGGCACTGTATGCGAGTCCAGCGCGCCTCCGTTCAGTGGTATCGTCTGGACAGATCTTATTCGGAACTGGGGTACACGCCAGTGAACTCGACTACCAAGAAGCGATTGGTTCAGCAGGAGCTCACCAGATTGTTTCTGTAGATGGCGCCAAAGGCTGGCGAGTTAGTGTATTGCTGCTAAGCGACAGGACGTCTCACCCATGCTCGCTTCGCATCTCGATAGTTAGTGGACTGTGTACCAAGATTTGATTCCCAATAAATTAGCAACGGACGACATCCGATTGTGGGCAACCTCTTACTCCACTGACTTTCCCACTCCTGTTTGTTTGCTGGTAACTTCTTGTGTCAGTTGCTTTGCCTAGCCTGATCTCGGGCTGGGACTGGACCACATTCGGAGCCCTGAAGCGTCCTGGGATACGATTGTCTATTGCTTCGTTGGTCCCGAGACACTGGATAACTACTAGGACCATGCCCTACACCGTCGGATGGGCGCCGTATCAATGATATGCGTGATTAATGTTGAATCAATTGTAAGGTCATGTGATGCGGTTGCAATCACATAATTTAAGCATATGTGTGCCCATGGTGGCAAAATTCACGATCACTCCAGGCTGATCACTAGTGATCATGTGAAAAGACTGACCCAGAAGCCCTTTAAATTGGTAGTCATGGACTTACATAGCCCCTTTGGTACTGTGTCACGAGACGACAAGTTTATTCAAAAAATATACTATTTATCCATGAATAAGTCCAAGAAAAGAAAAGAGCTTGTGAGGCGTGTTCTGGTGAGAGGACGCCTGGTTTGTTGCAAAGAAGCTTTTGTGGAAACCGCCATTCACGGCTTTTAAGATATCTGAACTCGTCCACGCTCGGGAAGTGGAACAATCCAGTTTATTTACCAGCACGGAACGACGTCATTGTGCTACCAATTTGTGCGCAGATCTTTGGGCAATGAGGTGGCAGCCAAGGTTCATTCGGTATCGCTACCCTGAGGGAACATCGAGTAAAGATAGGTATATTGCATATTTTCGATGAGAAAGGAGCTGTTTGTCCTCTGGGCGAACTAGATCTGATTTACGCAGTAGTTGTTGAAGGGGAGGTTAGGTCGAGCAACTCGTCCAGAAGCAACAACAGCGTATCAACTCGCTGGAACAGAAGTTCCGGAGGAATCGCCGACAGGGTCTGGTCCCAAGACTAGACTGAGCTATTCAGAGAAGCAGAGTAGAACCATATGAGCTAACGATGAGCTCTCTCAATAGGTTGATGTCCATTCGGGGCCTGGTTCAATAACTGACGCTACATAGACAGCTCCATAAAACAGCAAGGACACTAGAGGAGCCAAGAATGGTACGCGAAGGAGCCCCTGATGCAGTACCACTCACCCATTTAATGAGTATGCGAGGCTTGTTGCGTGATCAGTAGGGCTGTAGCTTATCACCCCGTAATACTCGTCCAAAGGCGCTCGTCATCCCAAAAGCTATATGAACACCCAAAGAGACCAGAAGGATATATGAGCAACTACTCCAGCTCGATAAATTTTTTGGGTTACATCCTGAGGCATTAAAAGTACCGAACGCTACCTCGATTGCGGACCACCCCGAGCTCACATGCATGCAAGACACCCTGGTCTCCGCATTTCGACAGCAATCCAGACCCAAGAGCTGAAGCAACGTCGTCGGGCGCATGAGGCCCGCAGCCGGAGCGTTGAAAATGACCAACCGCATAGGCGGTGGTCCAGTGGGGACATTGCCAAGTGCTACAGTGACCAGGGGTCGATGGACGACGATGCAGCTTCTTGGTACTGGGAGAGATCCGGGGGTCGCAGTAAGGCAATTTGAGCGGAGCATCAAAATACGCTATGGCAAGTGAGCCATCTAGGCTCCGTCTTTGAGTAGCTCGGATGCTATGGTGAAGCACTTGGGATATATCGGTTGAGATTGAGAACTAAGGAGAGGGTGCTCGGAGTAGGTCATAAGCATATTTGGTGGACGTGAGACGAAGTACAGAGGGTTTTGGAGAATGAGGGCCCGACGAGCTCGTTTCTATAGACTCTAGCCTAAAAACCAGCATGCATCCCGCCTTCACTTTCCATTTTCACG
Organism: Xylariaceae sp. FL0016; assembly: GCA_022578815.1. Lineage (NCBI taxonomy): Eukaryota > Fungi > Ascomycota > Sordariomycetes > Xylariales > Xylariaceae > Xylariaceae sp. FL0016. Next base: position 525,501 of record MU388739.1, read on the forward strand.
GGTGTTAAGCTGCGATGATGGATCTAGGCATGTAGACTAAGATCTGTACCTATGTTGTCAGATTTTCTGGCAACACAACCTTATTTTGTCGGACTGCTGATGTTTTCGGGACCACGGCGTGCGAGGAAGACGCTATAGTAGATATTGCGATGCTCTACAGATTTTACCACATAGGCCTCCGTCGAGCTACCCCATCCTCCGTGCCACGAGCCAGCTAAACGTTGGAGATCTTCAAATCCGGATCGGCCCTGCTCTGACTGTCCCGTATTCCCGCCTCCACGTCCACCTGCCCGAGTTTCTCTTCAGAAAACATGTGGCACGTGATCCGTGTCATCTTATTCTGCTCATCAAGGTCGTAGATGGCACACGAGTGGATCTTGATGACATCGCCGGGCACGACATCGTAGTCATGAACGGCTTTGGTCTTGTTGAAGTAGCGGAAATACGTCTCCATCTGCAAGAACACGCGGCCCCGGTCACTCATTACGATGATGGGCACGACAGTCTCAATGGCGTTGTCGTGAATTGGCTTGTAGTGCTTGCGGATGCCGTCTTTGCCCTTCAGCGTGCCTATGCGGGGGTCCGGGATAACGAGCTCAATACTGTCTGCATAGAAGGCATGCTGCTTCTCATAGTCCTGGGCGTTGAACGCCCGGAGGTAGTCAAGGAACTCAGCAGTCCCAAGGTGAGGCATTGTAACTGGATATGGAAGTGATTCCGTGTGAGGATGGTGTGCTGGCCCGGTCAATGCAATGATGACTCGGTGCGCGGTAGGTACGTGAAGAGACGGCTGTGAGTGTGAGAGTGCTAGTGGTCTCTTTCCTTAACTTTTCTTGTTGTAGCTTCGAGGTCCGGTGCTTTATCAAGGACGCTTTCGTGCAAGCCAGTCTGCCAGGTCCGCGAATCAATTCGGAAACACGGGGTTACCGTGGAGGTGGCGCTCGTAGTCAAGTCATACCTCCATAGGAGCTGGCGGTTAGCGGGATGCGGAGCCGAGCATCGGAGTGTGGGGGAAATTCTGGGGGAGTGTCCCGAAAAGCTTGGCTCAGACAGCTGAGATCTTGTCGATCCCGTGATGCGCTCTCACCTTCGTTAGTCTCTCTGGGGGCGCAAAGCGCGCCAACCCCGTATCCATTCTGCCGCGTCTGGACGCCCGACTGGGGTCCTCCTTCGGATTCTAGTTTCGTACATGTAGCTGGCTGGTGCCCGACTGCTATTCACGCTGCTGCTGATGGACACGCCTTGGATTCCTGTGTATCGGACGTCAAGTTGTTGGAATTCACTGGTGATTCTGCTCCTACAATTAAGCTTTTCCGTCTGGAAAGCATCTTGAGCATCACATACGCCGTTATCTCCATCCCATCCTCAACAACACCGCCGCCATTCCGTCCATTACCAAAGGTCTTCGACGCCTCAACATCATGGCTGACAAGACTGACTTCAATCACTCCGAGCGAGCGTCGCCAGTCACGACGCACGCCGCGATGCCCCAGAAGACGACGCGTTACAGCATCCTCTTCGCCATGTCCATAGGCATGTTTGGCTGGCTCGCCAACTTCGACCTCGCCTTTGGTGGTATCGTGATCCTGATGCCCTCGTACCAACGCGCCTTCGGATCCTGTGTGACGACCCCTGACGGCGAAACCTGCTCGCTCACTGCCCTGCAACAGTCCCTCGTGCAGCTCACTGTCCTGTTCATGGCCGTCGGTGCCGGTATCAGCGGTATCATTGGCAATTACCTTGGACGACGTGGCACACTGCAGGTGGCTTGCCTTATCATTGCTATTACGGCCGGCGGGATGTGCGGCACCGCGGGAAGCTTCCTGAACTATATGGTTTGCAAGTGCCTAGGTGGTCTCGGCATCGGCATGGTAAATAGCGCGGCGCCGACCTGGGGCGCCGAGTCGGTCGCACCCGAGAAGCGTGGTCTGCTTATGAGTTTTTACAACGTCGGTTTAGCCTCAGGTAATGTGATCATGGCGGCGGTGAGTGACTTCCACAGCTATAAAGAGCTGCAATCGACGAGAGTGAAGGTCATACTAACACTTTCAAGGCCTGCGCCGGATCCTCGAGCCTCAGCACCAACTTGGCGTGGCAGATTCCTATCCTCTGCCAGGTTCCAGCAGCCGTGATCCTCTGTGGTGTCGCGACGATCTTGGTTGAATCGCCACGATGGTACCTCACACAGGGCAAGGAGGAGAAGGCCAGAAAGTCATTCGCCCGATTGAACGGAACAACTCCAGACTCCCCTCTTGTGGACTCTCTGGTAGCAGAGGTGAACCAACACATCGAGATGAACCGAACAATCCATAAATCGACAAGCTGGACCGATATCTTCCGTGGCATCGATCTCAAGAGAACCCACGTGGCTGTGCTGGTACTTATCGGTAACGCTATCACTGGTATTCAGTTTGTGATCCCTTATACAGCACTGTTCCTTGCGTCTGTCGGCCTCAAGAACGAATACGCTCTCAACGTAGCCATCAGCTCATGCGGTAAGTGGCACCCGTGCTCAAAATGTGTATACACGCTCTGACAGTATACCAGTCCTTGTTGGCACCATTCCTGGCCCATTCCTGGTAAGCTCCGTCCCCCTTCGCCAAACCCAAGGTGTGAAACTGACATCACCCCGTAGTGCGAATACGTCGGCCGCCGATTCACTCTCCTCGGCGGTTATGTTTTGATGGGGGTTAGTATGCTCATCTTCGCCGCGGTGTCCTCTGCCCTCGGCCAAGCGACCAAAACGGCACAAGGTGTCCTTGTCGCCTTCCTGTGCCTCTGGGCTCTCGTCTTCGGTGCGACGAGTGGCCCCACGGTCTGGGTGGCTTCACCTGAGATGCACTCCCTGCGGCTGCGTACCTTTGCCCAAGGCTACGCTGTCCTGATGTACGAGTTATTCAGCTTTGGCGCAGCTTTCTGGACACCTTACATGCTCAATCCCCAGTACGGCAATATGGGCACGAATGTCGGTTACTTTTATGCGGCTGTGACGCTCGTCGTTATTGTGCTTACGGCGCTGTTCGTGCCGGAGACAGGACGCCTAAGTCTGGAGCAAATCGACGATTATTTCGCCAGTGGGCGGCCTGCTTGGAAAACTAGTCGTAAGTATTATCGATCATCGTCTTATCGTCAAGTTTTGCTTTGCTGTCTGTTGATGAAACATTTGCTGACTTCGCTGTAGTGAAGGACAACAAGCGACGTGCAGCATTAGAGGATTGAGCTTTCAATTAGAGCTGTCGATCATGTCGATACTTGTATTAGGAACATAATTGGGCAACAACATAATACGATTTCGGATCTCTAGGATCAGCCAAATCATTACTTGTATTTATACAGGACTTCCTACAATGAAGATGTATCGAAAGAAATCTGCTGGCTTGCTTGCCTAAAACGTTTTATCGTATCGGACCTATACCACCACTCCTTGGGTGGCTAATTGATTCGTGACTATTCAATCGAGAGGTTCACGCCTCTACCGATGACGATGAAAGCCATTGTAACCTGACATTTGACAGAACCCATTAGCAACGTAGCTGGCGTTCGTTCCTGGCACAAGCAAACTGTGTTCACTGAGAACACAAGGCCTTTCTGGGTGTCAGCTCCCCGGCCTGAAATCTAAGTGTTATGTGCCAGTATCACCAGCTGAGACTTCCGTTACTTCCTCATCATCAGGCGGCGGGGCTGAGAACCTCTGTTCGTCCATTGCGTTCTTTTGTAGGCCTTCTTCTGGACCAGGCCCATCGACATCCACGGATGGTCCTTGAGCATTATGAACCCCAGCTTGGGGTTGATCCGTGGAAGCATCTATTTCAATGATTTCAACTCTGATGTCTTCTTGTGCCGTGTCGACATCTTGCATCTCTTTCTCTCCAGACTCAATTGGAGCAAGCGTATCAGGCGGCGGAGCAGAAAATCGCTGTTCATCCAAAGCGTTCTTTTCCAGTGCCTCTATTGAATTATCACCAACGACAGGGGGAAGCTCTTTATCTCTAGCGTCCCCGGCGTCCTCTGTCGGAACACCTTCGTCGGCCTGGGCATCCCCGTCCTTGTCCTCATCTGGCGCATCGTTTTCCTTGAGAGTGCCGCCCTTACGAGTCGGGATTACCTTCATGAATGCATCGCCCCAGTTCCCTGTTTCCAACCATTTGAGCATGATCTCCATGACATGATTCGTAGCCAGGACATGTCGACTCTGCATAACCATGAATTCGCCAATAGGAAGCTTTGCCGTGCGAACATTCTTCTCGCGAGCTATCTTGTAGCACAAGCCCTTCTCGCGGTTCTTATCAATTATGCCTCCAATGACATAGCAGGTATTAGGTTCCAGACGCTCGAGGGTATAGGGAGAGTCGGCAGTCAAGTAGACTATTGACTTGTCGACATCTTGAGCTTCTGGCTCAGGTGTGGGTGCGCGTTTCTTTTTGTGCTTTTTTGCTTGTTCACTGAGCTCCGCCATCGCGAGGGGATCCGAAGAAGTGTCCAGCTTGAGTACGTCTATTTTAGCACCGCCGTCCGGACCGTTCATCAGCTCCTTCGCCTGTCTGGCTGCTTCGAGAAAATCGCCTTCGATACAACACGTGTGCTTCCAGGATCGATGATGGTTCTGAAGAATTGTCTCGTATCTATCCTTCATGGCGCCTCCAAAGGAGCTAACAAAAATATGCACAGGGTACTCTGAGTGCCGGTTGTCAGAATAGCATCTAGTAATCTGGCTTGCAAGCGACACGATTTCTTTCTCCATCATCTTTTCCTCGAATTGACAGTCAATAATGACAGAGACAGGAACGATTTCACCCCATCCCTGTCTGGATTTGGGCTTTGCGTTGAGTTTTTCGAAGTTGGGCGAGCGACCCTCTGCGGCGGCGGCAGCGATCTCGCTCTGTTTCTCTTGGCGTGCGCGAGCTTGTTTTTCGTGCCGTTTCTCCTTTCTCTGAATCTTTCTGTCTTCCTTCTTCGCCGCAAACATTTGCTGCCGCTTCAGCTTCCTCTGTTGGTTCTTGGATAAGGTAGGTGCTGCGCCATAGCTCTCAGCGGGTTCGGAGGCGTCCGCGCCGGGTTCATCACTCATGTCGGGCTTGTAACTACCGTCGACTGCATTGACGCCATTTCCAGTATCACTCTTGTCCGCTGTCTCGTGGCGTTTCGGTTCGGGAGCACTGGCGTGGACTTCGTCATTGGCGGAGCGTTTGGTACCACGATGGTCGGCTTCTTCATTGGCAACGGCGGAGTCGATTGTGTCAATGGTTTGATCGAGCTGTTCGCGGGCCGCAACCTCAGACTTTTGGGCCGCGACAGTTTCCAGCCCAGCTGGGTCGGGCACTTCCATCTTCTCGGCGTTCAATTGGGTTGACCAGGGGAGGAGAATTGCAGAGATGACGTAAAAGAGGATTGAGTGGCCGACCCTGAGTACCTAACAGAGTAAACTCGAGCTAATCCAGTTGTTTAGGTGGTAGCTTGGGGGAGCTGACAGAGCTCGGAGCATGCACTGAGAATTGCCCCGCGGCAGAAAGCGCTACAGGGTTCGTCAAAAGGCGGCAGGCGGTCAACTTTTGCGCGCGTGTTCGTCGCGTCTTCCAGCTTTAATTGATTTCCAGTGACGCGACCGCGGTCTCGCATGGCAGCAAGTCAGCCAGGCCTAGGTACCTACTTACCTATTTCTCTGCACAAACCCGATCCATTTCCTCTTCGTGCGGCTGCTTGTGCACATACTATGATTCGAGGAAGTCACTAGTAGACTTCTTAATAATACCCGCGTTGCCTTCTTTACCCTCGATTTTTTCGTCCGATATTCCTGCGTTCTCATCATGTCCTCTCGCCCGGAATTGAAGGTGAGTCCACTTGGCCGTGACTGACACCACACCCACGAGTCTAGCGGGCACTGACCGGCCAAATCCATAGGTTGACGATGAGCACGGCTTCATTCGATTCTTCAAGTCTCTTCCCGCTGTTGGCGACGAGACAGTCCGCATATTCGATCGAGGCGACTGGTACACTGCCCACGGCGAAAATGCTAACTTCATTGCCCGAACCGTGTATAAGACTACCTCTGTTGTTCGACAACTCGGCAGGAATGATGCTAGTGGGCTACCTTCTGTCACAATGACCATTACTGTCTTCCGACAGTTCTTACGTGAGGCCTTGTTCAAGCTCGGAAAGAGAATCGAAATATATCAGAGTGTCGGTGCACGGTCTAATTGGAAGGTCGTTAAACAGGCCTCTCCTGGCAATTTACAGGATGTCGAAGACGAGCTAGGAGGCCAGTTCGAGGCGGCTCCCATGATCCTGGCTGTCAAAATCTCAGCAAAGGCTTCGGAAGCCAGAAGTATTGGCGTCTGTTTCGCCGATGCTAGTGTCCGAGAGCTCGGCGTGAGCGAATTCCTTGACAACGACCTATACTCCAATTTCGAAGCTTTGCTCATCCAACTTGGCGTCAGAGAGTGCCTCATCCAATTAGACAAGGCCGAGAAGGATAGAGATCCGGAACTAGCCAAGTTGCGCCAGATCATAGACAACTGCGGTGTCGCAATATCAGAGAGACCAGCTGGGGAGTTTGGTACCAGAGATATCGAACAAGACCTGGCACGGTTACTCAAGGATGAACGATCAGCTACCATGCTCCCCCAGACCGACCTAAAGCTAGCCATGGGCTCAGCCGCGGCCCTAATTAAATACCTTGGCGTCCTGCAAGACCCCTCCAACTTCGGTCAATACCAGCTCTATCAGCACGACTTGTCGCAATTCATGAAACTGGATGCCGCTGCCTTAAAGGCCCTGAATCTGATGCCAGGACCCAGAGACGGATCCAAGAATATGAGTCTCTACGGCTTGCTCAACCATTGCAAGACGCCTCTTGGTAGCAGACTACTGTCGCAGTGGCTCAAACAACCGCTCATGAACAAGAATGAGATCGAGAAGCGACAGCAACTGGTGGAGGCCTTTGCTAACGACACTGAGCTGCGCCAGACTATGCAAGAGGAGCATCTTAAGCTGATCCCAGATCTCTACCGATTGGCCAAGCGGTTTCAGCGAAACAAAGCAAATCTGGAAGATGTTGTTCGAGCATACCAGGTGATCATTCGATTACCAGGGTTCCTTGGCACCCTTGAGGGGGTTATGGACGAGAAATACAAAGATCCGCTTGACGAAGCTTATACCAATAAGTTGCGAGACCTTTGCAATAGCCTTGGCAAGCTCGCCGAGATGGTAGAGACGACTGTGGATCTCGACGCGATAGATAACCATGAGTATATCATCAAGCCAGAGTTCGACGACGGTCTTCGGATCGTGCGTAGGAAGCTCGACAAGCTTAGGTCGGACATGGATAGGGAGTTTCGAGATGCATCCGACGACCTCAATCAGGAGGAGAACAAGAAGATCTTTCTCGAGAACCACAAGGTCCATGGCTGGTGTATGAGATTGACGAGAACAGAAGCTGGTTGCATCCGCAACAGCTCAAAATACCAGGAGTGCTCGACACAGAAGAACGGCGTCTACTTTACCACCAAGAAGCTACAAGCATACCGCCGGGAGTTTGATCAGCTATCCCAGACGTATAACAGAACGCAGAGTAGTCTTGTTGGCGAGGTTGTTGGCGTCGCCGCTTCATACTGCCCTGTACTTGAACAGCTTGCCGGTGTCATTGCACACCTGGACGTCATCGTGTCGTTTGCACACTGTTCTGTTCACGCACCTACATCCTATGTTCGACCTACCATTCACCCTCGAGGAAGTGGGTCGACGGTGTTGCGAGAGGCACGGCACCCATGCATGGAAATGCAAGACGACGTACAGTTTATCACCAACGATGTTGAGATGAAGCGCGACGCGTCTTCTTTTCTCATCATCACCGGTCCCAACATGGGTGGAAAATCTACCTATATCAGACAAATCGGAGTCATCGCACTCATGGCACAAATTGGATGTTTCGTCCCCTGTTCGGAGGCCGAGCTCACAATCTTCGACTCGATACTAGCGCGTGTCGGTGCTTCTGATTCTCAATTGAAGGGCGTATCGACTTTCATGGCTGAAATGCTCGAAACTGCCAACATCCTCAAGTCTGCCACGGCAGAATCTCTTATCATCATCGACGAGTTGGGACGGGGCACAAGCACATATGATGGATTTGGACTGGCGTGGGCGATTAGCGAACACATTGTCAAGGAAATAGGCTGCTTCGCCATGTTCGCCACGCATTTCCACGAGCTAACAGCGCTCGCGGACCAATATCCCCAAGTCCACAACCTGCATGTCACCGCGCATATCTCGGGTACCGGAAAGCCAACAGCTGGAGGGGCAGAAGGCGAAAAGCGTGAGGTGACGCTGCTGTACAAGGTTGAGCCAGGTGTCTGCGATCAATCATTTGGTATCCACGTCGCAGAGCTGGTGCGGTTCCCAGATAAAGTTGTGCGTATGGCCAAGCGTAAAGCAGATGAGCTAGAAGATTTCACCGGGAAGCATGAGGAGGGTCTTGGATTGAAGTACAGCAAGGAGGATGTGGAGGAGGGTAGCGCGAGGTTGAAAGAGGTGCTGGTCAAGTGGAAGGCAGAAGTTCAAGGCGGAGATATGAGCAAAGAGGAGATGGTAAAGAAAATGCGGGAGCTGGTCAAGGCGGATGAGGCGCTACTGCAGAATCCGTTCTTCGCAGCAGTCAAGGCGCTTTGAGCTTTCCAGAGAGATTGGCTATCATGGGATAGTGTCACACGTGAAATCATGTGGTGTGTACATTTAGTGTACATATGACTGCTACCGAAAATTTGCTTGGTTACGTTTGGCGTTCAGGGGAGGATCGACTGGCTCGAATTCATACAGGCCACAACGCTACTATATCCACATCATTACCAAGGTCCCTCGTGAGTTTATAGGCCTGATATGACTGCCCGATTTCGTGCAAATCTCGTCTAATATCTTGGGTAGGCATTCTGTGCCATGTGAATTATCGAACTGAGTAACTTTGACGGCATATACTAGGCGGCAGGCAGCTTGCTATGTTCAAAGCTTAGCTCATTTTACTGATTCGCATCTTCCGGGCGGAAACGTGAAGGCTATTGCCAAATTCCTTGATAAACTCGACGCGCAGTGGATTGTCTCCGGTGTCAAAAGTTTTCAATTTGGGCTCATAAATATCCTCCGAGTCGGCAGGCCTAGTCGTATTGACCACAGTCTTCAAGTATATCTCCGTCACCGGAAGAGTAGCTCTAGCAGGATGGAAGGAGCCAGCGCGAGAGGATATAGGGCAATAAACAAAGAACTCGCTGCATAGGGATCTACACAACATACAATAGACCGGATACCGCTAGATTTTTGGCACTATATATTGGGACAACTTCATGTCGTAAAATACTCGTAGTAACGCGTTAGCTACTAACATTAATATTATCGTGCTCATAATTTGTTTTGAATCTTCGAATGACAAATTTTACGCTTCAGGTGTTCTGCGCTCACACGGACCTGGGCCTACTCGTGCCATTCATTCATTCCCGGACTATCGCGCGTCCCGCCATTCAGGCGCCGATGGACTTTACAATCGCCTCACCCACTCCCTTCGCACTCGCCGGGTTCTGCCCCGTTATCAATTTGCCCCCATCCTGCACCAGCACGTATTCTCCCAACGGCTCAGCAGCCTTCTTGTAGACGCCGCCAACGTCCTTCATCTTGGTCTCGAGCAGGAACGGCATGTAGCTGGTCAGCTGCATCATTTCCTCTTCCGCATTGCTGAAGCCCGTGACCTCCTTGCCGCTCATGATGTTCTTCCCATCGATGTCCACGTTGGTGAGGACCGCTGGACCGTGACACACGGCAGCGACGGGCTTGCCGGCCGCGGCGAACTCCTTGATCAGCGCGATGCTGTCGGCGTCGGTGGCCAGGTCGAACATGGGGCCGTGGCCGCCGGGGTAGAAGAGCGCGTCGTACTCTGCGGACTTGCCGAGGAAGGAGGAGAGCTTGGCCGTCTGCTTCCACAGCGAGGTGGAGTTCTGGAGGAAATTGGCGCAGGAGGGGTCCTCCTTGAACATCTCGGCGGAGCCCGGGTCGAGGGGCGCCTCGCCGCCCTTGGGCGAGGCGACGGTGACGTCGACGTTGTGGGCGGCGAGGACGTCGTAGGGGTGCGAGAACTCGGGGAGGTACCAGCCGGTGGGCTTCGTGTCCTGGCCGTTGGACATGGAGCCGTAGGAGGTGAGAACTACGAGGACTTTGGGCGACATGGCGTGGGATGGGCGTTAGGTTTGGGTGTGGGCTGGGTCGGGTGTGTGGCACTGGTGGTGTAAGATGCGTGAAGCTGTGGTTCGGCTTGGCGTCCTTCTAGGCTTGAAGGTGCTGCTTTGAATGGCGATGTTGGTGAAGATGATGATGAACTTATTATCCAGGCGCGTTCCTAGTCTCACAAGGAGCGATCGCCTGTCTTCTTATCATCGTGACACATTCAGCTCAGGACAGGCTGCTCAATGATGCTTTGCTAGGCTGTGGCCATGACGTGACATCTGTCTCATCAACCACCCAGCTTCCCAGCTGGAGTTCTTTCTCACCCCGCCATCCTACGGCTCTTGGTGTTCCTCGGCGGCGTCGAGTACCGGAATTGGTAAGCCCAACTCCGCTACTCCAGCGCTCCCGGAGTCTAGCAGATCCCGGCCTGGCAGGGTGCTGGCAGGGGATAGCCTGCGGAATTCAATTGGCCTTGGGTAGTCATGTCCTGATGCAGCAAACCTGCCGTCGATAACCTCTTACCATGCCGGATGTTGCTTTTCCATCTGGCGACAGGCTCCAACTGCAGATTCGCTCAGTGGAGAACTACCCCGCTGACGTCAAAAAGCTACCTTACCTGGGGATTGGCAGTTCTTGGCTTGAAAGCTGAGAAAACAGTCAAGGCCCCGGACTCTGATCGAGTGGCAGGTAGTTAGGTACGCCGCAGGGGTGCATACTATTGCGCTTCACTAGGTCCACAGTACGGCCAAGATTTGCAAAGACGTACATAAGGCTCGGGGGGGGGGGGGGGGGGGGGGGGGTTTTTCATATACCCCCGCGGAATTAAACTGCACTCCGGGTTAAATATTTA